>QVOB01021471.1:0-10279 GCA_014839585.1 Pseudomyrmex concolor | reverse complement strand
TTTTTTTTTTGTCTCGTGTTTGATTGAGTTTTTTTGCAACTTGATTTTAACAGAGTTTTTATTAACATTATGATCTTAACGATAGAGATCTGCGTGGCTTTTCAACTGAAATTTTTTGATCTTACATACATAAACAATATCAAGCGTCATCGGTTTTATGTAACAGACGTTGTCTGGCGCGCTAGGTAACGAGCGACCGGGCTTTTCGGATTTTAAAAGTTCGATAATTGCTGAGGACACATCTGCCGGTAAAATCGAGCCGACCACAGCCTTTGTGGTTTTGGACGGGGGTGGAAAGTCCCTCTTCGTTTTCTCGTCCCTCTCGTCCGACCTGTAAAAGTCAGCATATTTCAGCCTTCGCGCGCGGATCTCACTTCTCACGAGAGAATGGCGTGAAGGCAAAAAGCGGGAGAGACACACCGAAGGGATCTCGTTTGCGGGAATGGGAAAGGACAATAATGCCGAGGCGCGAAAATGAGAGGGAAAACGAAAAACGAGAGTGAAAATAGAGTGGACAGTGGTGGGAGAATGTTCCTTCACGGTTGTCTCATTCTTCTCGAAACTTTTCCCGCGTGAATTCGGATTAAGCGCTTCGAAGTTTGCAGTACGAACAATAATTCGCTCAGGGATTCCCGTAGTTCGCGCTGGACCGTACAGCAGGGAGAACAGCGGTATCGATCGAGGGGGAGGGGTGTTGCACGCGCGCGCGCGCGAGAGTTAGCAAAAATTAAAAAATTCTAGTTCGGCCAGGCAATACCCAATTACGAGCGTAATTTTTTTTTTTTTTTTTTTTTTTTTTTTTTTTTTTACACGTGTCTTCTCGAGATGGTTTCTATCCCCGCCGAAAGTTGCGATGTTCGGCCCATGGGGGGAGGAGGAGAAAATCTCTGGTACTTTTGTCTCGCGGAAAAGGGAGAAGGAGGCAAAAGTTTATTAAAATAAACGGGCCCGATACGCCCGGCGGTTTCTTTGAAAGTCATATTTCACGTCTCTTTCAAACCGTCAACGGATTTGACGTGACCCTTTTACATTCGCGTCATCGTTAGAACCGCCATGATTCACGGCGTCGATTGTTTCGTACACGCGCGGCTTTTTCTTGCGTGAAAGCGTAGCGCCAGTTTCGATCGCAGGTGTGTATTCAAGTTCGGTTGATCCATTGATTTAGTTTTTCTACGTTCTCCCGGTTTGAATGTCAGCTATTTGTTCATTCCTACACGGCCGTATCCCCGGCCGACTGTGTGTTTTTTATTCTATAACCTGTCATCGCGATAGAGAGCATCGGGAGCGATAAAGAAAACGATTCTCTCTCTCTCTCTCTTTTTTTTTAATACATATAGCTCGATCGGCGTGAACGTGATCACTGACTTGCATAAAACGCCCGTGTAGACACGATCTTGGCTATTTTTTATCGTATCGACAGGTCTGTGCGTGGCAGTCTAAAATCTTCGCCCCCGAAAGCGAAAAAGTTTGTCAAAATTACTGGTTTTGAAAGAACCATATAAAACCAAATGTGATTTATAACAATGTTTTCGCGATATAAAAACCCGAACAATGCTGCGTCGCTCGCAATGGGTCGAACGAATGACAATTCGCAAAGGTGGAAGGTTAAAAATATGGACGAAACTTGTAAAAACGCGAATCGCATTTTTTTTCGTCCAAAAATCCAAATGCTCGAATCTATCAGGTTACGTTACGTTCATGTTAGAAACACTAGATTCGATTTCAAAAATTTCGAGTTTGAAACTACATTTGACTGTCGAACTGCAGTGTAGTTTCAATAAAAAATCAAAACTATCCTTACGAAACTATTTCCATTACTTTCTCTCAACAATTCTCGCTCGCGCGCGCTGTTTGCATCTTCTTCTTCGAGAATTTTCAAAGAATATATAAAATCTCGAAAACTCGTAATTATAGACAAGCTTGGGCAGGCATCCTCGGTATGCTGGAAATTTCTGTTAAACGGATACGAGGGGGATGTTGGCTACAGAGAGTGTTAAGCTCGGATATTTTCCCCTGACAAACGCACCTTTATTGCCCCTTATTCGTGACTGTTCGTCTATGAAATGCCTTCAATCGAATCTACTTGGAATCACCTAAATTCCCTGAGAATTTAATCAGAACGTGAGCTCTCTGTCCGCCAGACAGCCTGAGTTTCTCTCTTTCTCTCTCTCTCTCTCTCCCTCTCTCTTCTCATCCACTTTCCTCTCTTTCTGTCCCTCGTTTCGTACTCTCATCGCTTTCTGTGCAGCTTTGTAGGACGCGGACAATAATTTCGCCGCGCGTGCTTGGCTCTCCGGTCACGTGCATGGCCTTCCAGTGGCTTCTTACAAGTTCAACGGACAAGTTTAGCTCCTTTCGTCTTTCGATAGTTAGGTTTCGATGTTCGGTTCGTAAAAAACTACCGACCGGCCATTCGTACGTACGGGAAGGTATTTCTTATATTTTTCATGTTTCCTCGGGCGTGCACGGGCAAACGTCTATCCGCAAAGACGGATATATATCATTGATACGGAATAACGCGATGCGGAAATACACGAGAACAACATTTCATAAATCCTAAATACTTTTCCACCATTTTACTTCTCGTAAAACGACAATGTTTTTTTTTTTTTTTTTTTTTACGTTATTGTATATGTTATTATATTACATCATAATGCTATCGAATGTCGGACTCCTGACCAGTGTGTTTTTTCGCATTTGGTCTTTTTCATTAAATTAAGGGAATATCGAGAGATTTTCTATGTGCGAGTTTCGAATAAAAAAAATTAATTCGAATTGTTGTATTATGTATTTGCACAGTAAAAATATTTCGCGCTACACTCAGCGCTCTCAAAGGCTTTGTTATTTAATAAAGTCTTGTTTTCGATTGATATAATTTTAATATTATATATATATACTTTTTTTTATTCTATATAATAGCGCACGCAAATATGTCAAAGATATAATTGCAAGTACCGGTTTTGCACTTGGAGTATTTTGCGCGCTCGATGTTACTCGTGCGGGAAAAAGGCATGTATTTACCACGACGTACGTTGTGAATCACGTGATTCAAACAGGCCCGGGGGGGATTTCCCGATCGAGTGTCAAAGTGGTGAGTATCAGTGTCCGGTCAGACCGGTGCGCTCGGGCGACACCCATCTGCTGTCACGGCCGTTCGACATTTCCGTGCTTTTGCCCATCCTATATTCTCGCGTTACACCTCCCCTCCTCCTCCCTTGTACCCTCCCTTCATTCCTCCCCGCACTACGTGTTTCTTCGGTTTCGTCGGTGCGATCAATTTTATAAAAGAGAAACGTAGGCGCGCACGCGGAGAGACGTGCGCAGGGAAGTGAGACGATTGTGGCTAAAAAAAAGAGAGAGAGAGAGAGAGAAAGAGATACAAGCGGTCGAGAGAAAGAGAGACAGAATGGAAAATAAAGAAACACGGTGAGGCCGGATAGATAGATAGATAAAGACAGGTACGCGAAAAGTGCGCGAGGAAAATATACGGCGCGGTCCGGAACGAGGGAGAAAGAGGCAAACGTGACGGGGGAGAGGGAGGGAGGGACGGGGAGGAGGAAGGCAGACTGTTTCGTGAGATGCGCTTGTTTCGGAATAAACAGATAGCACCGATCGCGGCCTGAATAGCAAACAGCTCGCCTTTCTCGGAGCACGAAAATGTTATCCCTCCTCTCGGCGAGGATACCGCACCACGTATTCCTACCGTTGGCGCATATACCGTTGTCGCAGAGCGTCTAAAAGAGAAAAAGAAAGAGAAAGAGAGACCATAGAGAAAGAAAGAGCGAGACGTTGGTGTAGATATCTACCCGCTACTTTTCTCTATTGCAAGAGACAAGGGGCACTAAAAGTTAACCCCGCCAACCGAGCCGGGGCTACCTGCTACGGCAACCCACGGGTAAGATATCTCGCTCGATGTACAAGCGAAAACTGCATTCCAAGTTCCTTCGCTCCGCTCCTATTCCGGAAACTGTTCTTTCTTCTCTTCTGCTCGCGCGCTCACAACCTTCTTCTTTTTCTTCTTCCAACGTGCGCGCGCTTTCTCCGTCCGTTTTTGCGACGCTCTCTACCTGGCCCGTACACTTTCGTAGCCACCACTACTACCCTTTCCGCCGCTATACTTTCCCGCACCGCGGGGGCATCGGTAGATCCGAGAGAAGTCACTTTCCGCGGACTCGTGTCCTGCGCTCCCTCGAGAGCCCACGGTTGTTACAACTTTTCTCGCCCGGCTTACGAGAACGAAATATAAAAATCCACCTGAGACCTCAACAACGCGTTTTCCTTCCCGCAATAGGCAAAATAAGTGGCTGTCGCCACGTCGATATTCCAATTCCCTCGTAATAAGCCTGTGGCGAAATTCTCAACTCAGCTTCGCATTGCTGCTACCGCGTCGTTAGAAAGTATAACGAAGCAAATTTTTGCTCGTTAAATTCTATATTTTTCCAAAAGCCGTCGTTCATTTTTATTATTACTTTTGTTATAAATTTTATTACAATTAATTATTTATTTTTATATATTTTACTGTTGCACAAATATTGAAAATATCTTCCGCCGTTCGCCGCCTATCTTTCGTCGCTTATCGCTCGTATAATCGCGGTCTTGTGCAATCGATATGCAAATTTAACTATTGAAATGATCGGTGGTGTGTGATGTGTTGACGTGTGAGCTTACTTAACGTCGTGCGTCCAACTTTATCGAAGTTTCGCAGCCGTGCGGGGAGTGTCTTCTTGTGATATCACAGCATTGATCACCGCTCGACGTCTAAAGGCGATCCCTCCCCCCCCCTCTCGTTGAGAATAACCTGATCTTCTTCATCCGATTTCCGACGTCCCGCGGGACCGACCTTTATTATTCGCAAACAAACGCGGCGTTTCTTCGTTCCCTAATTTGCAATAATACTAAATTATCCTATTTCGCGCAGCCGGAGACAGACGGAAGACGAAAACGGAGTAGAAGAAGAAGAGAGGAAGAAAAATGCCCCCGTGAAACGAGTCTTTTTATTACCCTATTAATCCCAACTAGCGCCTTATTTTTAAATTAACATTTTTATCTCCCGAGAAAACAAGCTTCTCTCCGCGGCCGCCCTCCGTTCGCGCGCCCGCCCTTTGTTTTTTTCACGCGTCTTTCGTCGCCCCCTTTTTCTCCTCACCGAACCCCTTCCCCCTTGTCTCATTCTCCACCCCGCTCCCCGGATCCTTCCCTCGTTTTGCCTGCCGTCTTTACCTCCGACGGCACTCGTAAAGCACAGGATTATGGAGCTGAATTCTATTATCGTGAGCGGCACTAGCGAACCGGAGTCGGTAAAGAGCCAGCTTTCACGGTATCGTTAAGTATGCCTGCAACACGATACCGGAATCCATCGCGGTCTCGATACATTAAGAGCAACAAATCTCCAGGGTATCGTGTGCTCGCGCGACATATTTCGCCAGCCTGGAAAACCGGGCCGAACAAATCGAGTTAAAGAGAAAAGAAAGAAAGAAGAAAGCGTTTTCTTCTCTCCGAATTGTCGCGCAGTTCGACTGTTTCGAATAAAAGCAAGATCAAATGTCCCGTATGTTTGTTAAAGAATTATCAAACGTGTAAATATTAATCACAACGTTTCGCGTAATTCTTAAGATGTATTTCTAATTATTAATTGCTAACTTTTTGCACGTACGTGTAAATAATTCATTGTAATTTATTTTTTCAACAAATGTAGTTCGGTCATCGAGACGTTTATGTGTAGCGAATTACTCGCAGATTAAAAAACACAACAAATAAAAATTATTCATTTCAAGAAAAGACATACAAAAAATATAAATATCTTTCGTACAAATTATTTAGTGGATTGATGTTGTTCTATGCTGATCGCTGCGTATTGGAATTCATCGCGCAACAAACACACGAGAGAGAGAGAGAGAGAGAGAGAGAGAAAAAAAGCAACCAAAAACTTTTTTCGCAACGAAAACATCAGGTGGTGGTCTAGCGCGAGGATGTGCGGGACAATTGTTTAAAAAACATTCCCGTTCCGGTTATTGCATTCGCCGTTTTTGCAAACCCCACAACTTCGCTACAGAGAACAGTTTCTGGTCGCAAAAGTTTACACTGCGCGAACGCGTCTCGTCGTTCGCGGCTTGGAAGGTTTTTTTTTTTCAATACAACAACGGGGGGAAACACACAAAGTGTTAAACGCTGACAAATATTGAAACGTTGAAAGATTTTATTTTTTATCGAATATTTCGCACGTGTGGGTACAAATTATTAAGAGATGTAGCGATACTGTTCGAAAATTATTGACAAATCGCGATATAAAATGCAATTTTATCCAATGGGGAATAACAACAACAACACACAAAATTCGAACTTCAATAATTCGCGCAATCATCGTTAGCTCCGAACTATATGGCGCGCAGAAAAATATCTCGTTGTAAAGCTTCCGCATAAATCCAGAGAAATAATATGCATGTATACGTATATCTGTGCCATGCATTTCGAACATGTTTATAGTGACCGGCTATATGACGCTAGAGAGAAAACAGCCCTCGGCCAAGTCCGAGCGGTTAAGCCATGGAAATCGGTGTACCAAATTGGATATTTTCCACGCTATGGTTCGCTTAGAGGGGTCGGCGCGGCTCTCGCGATGGAAAAATATCGTCGCCTCCGGCCAGCGCCGAAGACCGGAAACCTCGGTTTTCCGCGATTGGATCGCGCGCGCTCTTCGAATATTCGCGTATCGAGAAATGTTCAATTTCCGCTCGCAAAAAGTGGCTGGGATACCTTTAATAGCTGTTTCTTGCTCTTCCGTTTTCAAGCCCGCGTTTCATATCGCCTCGGTGTGGGGAGAGAAAGTAGCTCAAAAAGCATCCGCGGCATAATATCGAGTATTAATTCGACGGCCTTTATTTCAATATTTGAATTCCACGTTTATTACAGTAGTCTTCCGGTAATGTTTTCGTCCCGAATGCCCGCGTATATAGAAAATCGATCGCCCGCGCCCTTTGTAATTCTGATTATATTTTTAACGTATTTATATAACGCATATATCGCGTTCGCATACACGTTTATTACACGCCTTCGATCGGCACTTTTTATTTTATGTCTCTCGACGATTAAAAAAAAAACAAAAAAAAGCGAAAAAGAAAAAATAACGCGCGCGCGCGTCATCAGGCACGTGTAGAAATTGTCCATAATGTATCGGGGAGATTACCACGTTTTCCTCTTTTAACGCCTTCCTATTATCGTCTTAGTGCCCGTCATAAGTTTCTTATACGCGTCGTACGTATATTTGCGATCACGCTCGGGCGTAATCTCCAGATCGGTCTGCTTTTATTACTCGCCCAAATCGAGCCTTCGGCAACTCTAATATATGACACCGTCTCGGAATAGGTGCCGCTAATGCTATCAGCTATTGACACAGCCGACAGACTGGCGCTTCTAAGGGTTGAATCCTCTCCTCCCGCCGTTCCCGACTTACCGCGGAGAGGTTACTAGTATAACTGGATTGATTCTAGATAGTCGTCGACAAATCCCCCGAATGCCCGCTCTCTATCTATCTATCTATCTATCTATCTATCTCTATCTATCTATCTCTATCTCTATATCTCTCTCTCTCTCTCTCCGTTCCTATCTCACGGAATATTATTCTTCTACAGTGGCGCCGGCAGCTGTCCGAGTCGAGAGAAACCGACGTAATTAGGTTAAAGAAAGCTATCAGCTGTGATTGTCGAGTTTATTGTCGCAATATTCTTTATCGAGTTCGTGGCAAAAGTGCCGAGAGAATAAAATTGTACACAATACAATGAAAATTTTACTCGCACAGCAAACAGAGCGAGATGCGCAGTTTAAAGAAAGAAAACTGTTTTCTTTTCTCTTTACAAAGTCACAAAAAGAATTTGTATAAAGTGTATCCTCTCGTTGAGAGATTTGCTTTGTATCGAATTTCAGGTAACTCTGAACGCGCACACGGAATAACAATAAAAGAGAGAGAGAGAGAGAGAGAGAGAGAGAGAAATATGCTTTTTCGCGAAAATAAATAATGATAATAAATTATTTTCGGAGCTTACGCCATTGAAACGCGATTTGGCGTCAAAATACAGCTGAGCCGAGATGAAAGTTGGTTTTGGGCACCGCCGTGAGTGTGGACATAGTCCGAAGTGTTGATATACTAACCTTCGCTATTCGTTCATCTCTTGCGCAAGCGGCCAACTATATATTAAATTCGCTAAAGTTCTTTATTTTTCTTCTCCGAGAGATAATACGGCCGGAAATTAATATACAACATTCTCCTAACATATTTATTGGACTATTTGATATTGTGATCTCGTGATCGTTTGTATCACATCTCAGTCTTTACTTTACTACGTCTTTATATGTAGCCGTACTTATCGAAATAAAATAAACGTCACAATGAACGAAAAATATGCGATGTGCATGGCTTAATCTTGCTACGAATTTGACCAACCGCGCTCGTCACTGCTCAGGCGACCAAAATTTAAAAGTTATATTTAAAAACAAATTTCTACAATTAACAATTTTTTAAAATTAATTCTATTTAATTTTACGGTAATTTTACGATATTTTGTAATCTTTTTCTATTTCGACATATGCTACAATCTTTGCAAATGTTTTCCAATGATTATTTGCATCGAAAATTATTAGACAAGATTAACCTAATTAAATATATATCGAAAATTTATAATATTTATACTATTTTAATATTTAAAATATACATATTGAGAATTATATATTTTGTTGCATTAGCGTATAATTATATTCTCTTTGGATATTCGCGCAAATAAACAACATTTATAAATAAAATAAATTTCACTAAACAAAGAGGGAAGGAAATAAGGTAAATGTGTGTGCCCAAACGTGACCGAACATTTATTAAAACAATAATTAACAAATAATAACCAATTATTATTTATATAAGTAAAGTTAGAAATTAATAATTAAAAATATCTATATTGAAAATATTTAAAACATCGAGAATTATAATATTTGAATTATAATATTGTTATAATATTTCTATATTTAATAATTATATTGTTATATATTCTAATATTCTATATAATATTTATATATTTAATAATTAAGATAGTTTACGTATTTATTAATTATTTCTTTAATAATTATTTTTTAAATAAATGTTTGGTTCTATTATTTTATTTTATATCTTAAAAAAGAATATTTAAAATATCGAGACTTATTATGATTACTACTTATCTATATCAAATTTCTTTGCATTTCGAAAACGTAATTTAAAAACAAATATTTCTGCAATTTATGTATTAATTCTCTGATTGTACGTTGTTCTTTGTATTATACAATATATTTTATATCAAACAAAAAAACTATCAAAAACTATCTTTGTAAAACGAATAACAAAGTTAAGTGAAGAACATAAGCATAGTAGAAAAAAAACATTAAACATATTAACTTCTTCGCGTTTTGAGTACAAAGTTAAAAACAAATTTCTTTAATTTACAATTTTATTAATTTTGTAATTGTATGATATTCTTTTATCTATTTTTATGCAAAAATATGCTACAATCTTTGCAATTGTTTTCCAATAGTTCTTTGCATTAAAAATGTTTGGGCACACAATAAAATTATATTCATTTCAAAATAAAAAAATCCCATCACTTTGTTATGTAACTCTAAAGGCTACTCACCAATATCGCTGATCAGGACCGGCTGCAGCAATTCCTCCGAGTTGATCCTGCTGGAACCGAGTCCTCCGGTGTTGCAACAGCTGCAAAGTTCGCAGGAAGTCTGCACATTCTGCAATTCTGTAACAAAAATGTAATTCTGTTAATTATATTTCAAATGTGCAAATTTAACAAATAGCTTTTGCTTTAAATGATTAAATTTAAAATATTAAAATAAGTGAAACATACCTCCGAGTTTGGTCCTGTTTGGCCCGAACTGGATCCTCCGGTGCTGCAACAGCTGCTGAGTCCGCAAAAAGTATGCATTCGCATCTGAAACACAACGACTTACAAGATGACTTCAAAATGCACAACAATAGCAAAATGTGTGCAAAACAAGTTTAAGGACGAAACTTTAACGATAGAGTTAAATAAAAGCGCGTCAAAAAGTGAAACTACGCGTGAATCTCAAGGTGCCATTACACGGCGCGTGGTTCGGCGAGCCTGGCTCGCGACTTGCCGCGCTGCGAGTCGTGTGAATGGATCAGCGCGGCAAGATTCGGCGCGGCGCGTTCAAGCTTGGCGCGGCGCGTTCCTTCCCGCCGAATGTCGGTAAATGTTGCACGAGTCAAAAGAAACGCGCCATCGTCGAG
>QVOB01021461.1:0-14128 GCA_014839585.1 Pseudomyrmex concolor | reverse complement strand
AGCCGAAATTTAGCGTCTACATTGAACCTCAATCCCTATTTTTTGATGTAGGAGTAAAAGAGAAAATAGATGCTACTTTGACGCTACAATACGTCCAAAATTTCCTTTTTTCCCGCTAAAGTTTTAAATTAGGGTTAACTCTCAGTTCAGACTGCGCATTGCAGGCTCTGATGCACGGAAAAAAAAAAAAAAATTTTTGCTATTATATGGTCAGCAACGAAAATGATTGAGTCTAATTGTTTGTTTCATCAACAAAATGTTTTGTTGGCGAAACAAAAAAATCTCAATAATCTCAACAAATGTCTTTTTGCTGGCCATATAGTAATTAATATTTTGCTATTCTAGCAAATTTTTTTTTCCGTGTGGGCTCGAAATAGTAAGGCGTTTTAAATTATAGAAGATCGAGTTTTAAAAGAGGAGTTCTAGGTTCTAATACTATCAAAATAGATTCATAAAGGCTGTAACGTCCGTCTTTTTATCGCAAAACTGCGGTTTAATTTGAGAAAATTGTCACAATCGAGAGCGTACAAGCCGCATTTCCGGGCGTCGCGCTCGACGCCAGCAACGCGTTCACAGCCGCAGATCTCCGGTATATTTAGATCGACGACCAGTAGCGCGACACGCTTGGCTAGTCCGACGCATGCAATTAGTAATTGTAATATGTGATTTCCACGGGCGGCAGCGCGCAGTCGCGCGGCCGCGACTGATTACTTATCATTAATATTGCATTCGCGAATTACTTAATGACAAAGCCCGCTGCCGCTCGCCATTGTGGCGAGAGGCATAGAAGCACATTGGCTATATAGCAATTGCGGCGCGGCGCGCAACGATCACGATTCTCGCCGCCGAACGATCGCGGCGGCTCTCAATCCTCGGATGGGGCGAATCCGCGCCATTGACGTGTCTGAAATCAATCGGACAATGGGGCTCGGCCCCGGTGATGATCCGTCGTTATTCCTCGCGCTCATATGCCGATCACGCGCACATCGGCGCGTAATACCGGCGATATCCTCTCTCTTTGCCTTTCCGCGAGCGAGACTCTCCCGCACGCGAATGGGGGTCGTCCCGAGAACGATAGATACGCAAATTAACTCGGTTTAACGCAATGATAATCAGCTCGATGGTCGCCGAACGCAATCTGCTGTCAGCGAGTCGCGGATACTCGTTGATATACGACATTAAATGAACGTGTCTCCCTTCTCACCCCCGTCGTCCGAGTACGAACGACGCAATTCGATACTCGCGACGATCGATAGACACTCGCGCGTATTTATTAGACAACACACGTGGAACTTTTATTTTGCACAATTTGCGAGAGTTCACTTCAGTTGGCCAGTGCTGGCTGCTTTTATGCGGCCGTAATCAATCAACAAGAGGACGATGCCGTGTGTTCGGTTGATCGTCATTAGTTAATGCGTTCCTCTTGCCCGCGTCAGAATTTCAATCGCGTAGAGATACTCTTCGGTGATGGAGTGCATTTAAATACCTCAAGACAGAGACGCGATGTTATATACGGGAAGCGCGAATCGCTCAAGCGCGCATATATAATTCACTTTTGCCGCGATATTAGAGATATTAAAAAAAATTGCAAAGGCGGAAAATATGTTAAATATGATTTATGATTCCCGAGCCTTTTGATTCTTGAAGAGAGATTAGCTCCGTTCAAATTCACGCTGTCTTGAAAATTCTCTTTATCCGTAACTATTATTAACCCTTTCATTGCGATTGGTCGCCTATGTATTGAAAGCTCGTTGAAAGAAGGATGCTGTTGACACGCGCCTATTGACTTTTAACTATCTACTATTATAGTCTTGTCATATTGGCGCCTTCAGATATTCGGTATTTGTTATCGATATTCGTGTATTTTTATATCAATGCAATTTATTGTTTCGACGAGGCTTTTATGTACTTTTTACGGAATGCGCGCCAGCGAAACGTTTCGTCACGACTGAATGTCCGTCGTCGGACTTCGCCGCTGCGAAAGGGTTAATCGTGCCAAACAGTTCGCGCTTGTTTGATCGTTTCACATGTCGCGAATAAGCTTCCTGCTTTTTAATTAGATGTTAATTCATCAGAGGCGTTTACGAGGCATCAAATTATGTCTTGATGTTCGACGCGCACTCGTGGATTACGTTCTCTGGTAAATTCGCAAATACCTGGCGATGACAGGCGGTAACACTTGCGCGAGATGACAGCCTTTGAGCACCGTTCTACGCACAACCCTTGCCTTCGAGCCAGCCTGGTGTATCGCGGACACCGTCCGACACCCGCCATAACCGGACCTTCCAGGGATGCTGTCGACTTCCTGCGAGTCGACCAGTGACCACTCTATTGTGCGTAACCTTTGTATTCAACGAAGTAGCGTAGGCTTTGAACGTGTCCGGCACTTTGTGCTCCGGCCTTGTTGCAGACGAGTCAGCGTTGTTAATCCATTGACAGTCCTCAAAGGAACGCGCGTCGCCGAGCTTTTGTTCTCTTCTTCTCCCCCCCCTCCCATCCTCCCCCCTTCCCCGACAACAGAACGTTTTCCGAATTTTGGTATATATCGCAACAACTTTGTTCTCGGTTGCGAAAGAAGAGACGGAAGTTATTCGACTTTGTGTGTCGAAAAAGCGCTTCGACAAAATAAAGCTATACGAGCTCTAAGGAGCTCGCGTGTGTGTTTTATCATCGGAATTGAATGAGAAAGTAAGGTACAATCGTTTTTTTTTTTTTTTTTTTTTTTTTTTTTTTTTTTTTTACATTAACAAAACAAGTGTGTTTGAGAAAAATTTTGGTGACAATAGAAGTCGGCGACGACACACATTACATTTTTATCAGGCGAAAACACGTCGTCGTATCAAGGATAAGTCGCAAATTTGCTTCCCTCGGCGTTTTGAGAAAAGAACGAGAGAAGTACTTGGCGTGTACATTTCCCGGCCAGCTCGTTTCATACGTAGCGGATAATGACACGCCCATTGTCCCCCGGGAAAATGACATTTCTTATCTCGGCCGATTCGACGTTGCCATGGCGAGCGCGACTTTTGCGTAATGTAAGCTTTCTTTCTTTCTGTTTTCCCGCTGAGAAAAACCCTCGAGAAAGCATCGTTGCGCTTTCGCGAGCGTTTGAAGAAACGGGATGACCGTTCGAGGGAAATTAATTCCATAAAACCATGCCGTAAAAGAGATTCTAATGCCTTTTTTAATTAGATCATGGTTGATCTCTCGTTCGTTCATAGACACTACTCGGAATTGTGTGTGTATGTGTCTCTTTCATCTCCCGCGCAAGTCCTCTTCTCGGAAATCCGTCCGGTCCGGAGCGACGCGCCAAAAACTAAAACTGGAAAATTACAATAAAGACCGTTCGGCAATATGTAGGTTATTCGTGGCTTTCTTCCATTTCGGCGGAATTTACACCGCGTTCGGGAAATTTTGCCGCCACGTTGTTCTCGAGTTTTGGAGCGCGAAATTAAATTTAAAAGGCGAAGTTACACTTCGATTATCCCCCCGTGCACACAAAGCGCGCGACACTCGCGCGCGCGAGCACCAACTCGCAATTTAATCTGTCGTTCTTTGCATATTGACGAGGCAAGTTTGCTTGCCATTTGGGAAACTTTTTTTTTTTTTTTTGATGACCGTCTACCACGAATATCAATAAATTCATAAATTTATTATTCATTGTCCTCGCAACGTCACAATAGATTCATAAATTTTACGTTCACGAGAGACGGTAAGACTTTGTCTCATAAAAAAAAAAAAAAAACCAACAACAAACGAAACGTGATGTTTTATGTGTTTTACGAGGAAAAAACCTTTTCTCTCTCACACTTCTTTTGATAATTATATCTCTCTTTTAAATTGTAACGAACTGGTGTAATAATTTCGCAACTAAAATGTTGCGGCTCTCTCTCTCTCTCTTTCTCTTGATAACAAGCAGAAAGAATTATACGTAGTAGAATTCCGCGCTGGAAAAATTCCCTCGTACGCAGACATTTTTTTTATGATTACTCGCGGGCATTTAACACGCAATTCGTTAGTGTCTTGAAAAGGGAAAGACATAAAGGGATGATGCATTTTACTTATTCCCGAAAATATATGTGAGAAGAGAAAGAGACGATGCTCGCGGAATAAAACACGCACGTTGAAACAGCGTACGAAGTGGAAAATGTAAAAACTCCCAAAAATGCGTTGTATTTACAATTGTCAGTATTTAACGTATGACGCTGCAGCGGAAAATGCGGTATTCAATTTATCTCACAAACGACACATTCATACTTCGTATTAGCAGAATTAGCCAACTTAATTTCAATTACATACCTATTTCGCGAATATGAAATAAAATTTACAATATTTTCCTATAAAAAAAAATATATATGTGCGAATATTTGAAAACGTGCAATTCAAGATTTTCGTGTTTTTACGTTCAAACAATTATCAAGTAAATGTATAATAATATTTATTTGCTCTCTGTTTTTTTACGTAAAAAAGAAAATAAAAACTTTTGTCAAAAATGTCGATTGCGAGATTTTACGTACAACTTTGATCAGATGTTCGTTGTTGTAAACACAGAGATTTAAAAATTGGCAGTCGCGTAAACGAAAGTAAAAAGGAACACAGCCCGTCGTCGTGAGTAGAAACGACAAAAAAATTGCCGACGTCTGGTCGACTGCGGCGACCATTGTATGTCTGACCACAGCGCAACGCTTTTCACTAATATCTAACGCGAGCCGGTGTGGCGCGCCGGCAGCGACCGGGGGCCGAGAAATATTCGTGCACACATGCGGACGAGCGGTCTGGTCTCGAGGTATAATTACAAATGTAATTCGTAAAAAGCACTTCGCGAAATGTTACCGGCAGAAACGCCGCTATTGTTTCGACGTACCTCTTATTTTCGACTCGACTTACCTCGGCTCTCTCGTCGCGCGTACGTCGTGCCGCGCTTTTCCCGTTTTCCGACACGGCCACCCTCGGAAAATATAATACAAACGTGCTCTCGCGGCACCGCCGCAATCCAACCCGTTGGTCCTGTCCTCCCTCTCTCCCCGTCTTTGTCTCACACGGTCGTCTCGTGTTCTCTTTCCTGACGGCAGCGACTGCCGCACGGAAAGAACAGTGTATATATATATGTATATATACGCGTATAACGACACAGGAAAGGAGAGAACAGGGATTGCAGGATCACGGAAGAAGTTAATACCTTTACAATCCACCCGGGAATTTTTAGGTCCACCCGGCAATTTATTAACGAAATTAGGGAAATTAGCGCTCGGGCTGCTCGGTCTGCGGGTCTTATATTTCGCGTTTCTTTCTTTTTTGTTTAATTTATATACCCCCCCGGGGATGTGTGCGGAGAGTTTCCGAAACACAAACGTACGATTTTATGAAGGGAGAGAGATTCCGCGGGAATTCATAAGCGCGCGTTTGATTGAACCTTTGATCAACTTTCGGAGCTCCTCGCAAATGTAATAATTTGCGCTCGGCGCTCCGTGCAAACTCGTATTTTTTGATGATACGTGTGTTTTATCGCTGCACGGATTCTTTTTTTTTTTTTTTTTTTACCGATGTGTGTGTATCGTTTTGCAAATCATTATCAATCTCTCGACAGAATGATATGAAAAATTATTATGTAAAATTCGCAATGTTTTAACTTGGCGTGTTCATCGAAATGTGCGGATTCGTCAAATGCGCGCGCATTAAAAGACTTAATCAGAATATCTCTAAATATTTGCAAATTGTAAACGTTAATCCGGTCGAATACAATTAATTTGATAAAAACACTTCTTTCTCTAATATATTAAACATATTAGTTTGATATAAAACCATATAACTTAGTTATTGTACCGCGCGCGCGCCTAGACGAGCGTCTATATAAAGAGAGAAAGAAAACCGCGTCGCGCACGTTCTACAATGGAGAATTTTTATAAACGACGATATATTTCAGAAAAAAAATATAAAACTCCATTTAAACGCGCGCGTTTTTTATTATGCACTTTTAACGTATGCCGTATACGGGGAACGTGTAGAAACTTTTTCTCATCATCATACATTTTATTATGAGTATAATTGATTCCGGCCGGATATATGAACGCGTCGTACTCTTCTCGTAATTAATATTTGGTATGCGCTTTAAAGGATCAGGATATACCCGCGTATATTACATATATATATACGTGAGTCTTGTTTGACAATTAGCGCGATTAAATATCCTCTTTTAAATTCACTGCGCGTATTTGTACTGCGCGAAAGACACCCCTTTTGTCCCGGTGCTTTATCATTACATTAATGCGGTATCCCTTCAAATTATTCTCCTCCGGAAAGCACCCGCCAGTTCTCTTCCCCATCTATGTATTTTCCCGCAAAATTAAACACATAACACACATTTTACTATATTTGTACGAGTTCTTTTTCAACGATCGATCGACCGTACAGCAAATATCGAGTTTTCGAGATGCTTAGAGTCGCGATACATATGTATAATATATATGCAATATATACAGTTTCGCAAAATAAACAAGGTTCAACAAATTGCGCTCCGAATGCGCAGTTTGTCTGTTTACGAGTTGCAGTTTTCGTCTCGGCGCGCCATTGCTGCCTTACTCCTCGGCTTAATTTTCAACGTAGACAGTTTCAAAGTGCATCTCCGCGCGGTTTCATTGCGTAATTCAGCAAACTCAGCTTCTCAGAAAGGCAAATAGCAGCGTTCGGTAGTAAAAGATTAATCCTTTGGACTTTGACAACGAAAGCGTCTACAGTGTTAATCAGGATAAACAGGGAGTAAAATGTACAAGATGCTCTATCGATATTGCGTATATCTTGATTAACGAACGCGTTAGCTTTGCACTGCGTATATCGTTTTTCTCACAAAGCGGAACTTGATAAATATTGTACGCAACCGCATTCTTTGCGAAGCTAACGCTTTACGTAAAACATTAAATTTTTGAAAGAATTGCACGCACACATCACGGAAAAAAAGTATTGTATGGCTGTACGGCTAAGAAAAAATTTGCTGAGAAGTTTTTGTTTCATCAACAGGACGTTTTGTTGGCACAACAAAAAATTCAATAAGCTTAAGCAAATATGAAATATATTCATGAACGGTTCTATTAATGGATTAAAATCCCGTTGCGAAAAACTGGCCTTAGCGTCCGAATTGGAATAACGACTGCACGGAAAGCGGGAGATCCAGATTCGACTCCTGGCTAGATATATTTTTTTTTGCAAGATTTTTTAAATTTTACAGGAAGCTAAAATAATTCATGTATACGTGATGCAAATTAGCATCTGATGAATTTTAGAATCGATATTCAATTCGAATTTTCTGTGTATCAATTTACACGTTAAAAATATATTTCGGACGTAGCGGTTGGATCTCTTGATTTAGTTTTATAGGCTCGGCAAAAGCGTTCAAAAGTTTTTTTTTTTTTTTTTTTTTTTTTTTTTGTATACTTTAAATCACTTAAACAATATAACTGCGTCAATTGTGAGATTTCGAGAATAGTTAATTCTGTACGTCTCACACAGACGTGAAACATAAGGAGCGCACTCGTGTCGCTATTGTGTTTCCGCAGATCTGTAAATAAATAAACTACAGTGGTGCAGTACGTGACAACATCACAGAGTGTCCAATAGGAAACGATGCAAGTTGATAGACACGGGACGACGCGCATAAGAGCAAGCAGACGAGCGAAGGAAGCGATAGATCGCAGAGCTCGTTGATCGCACATAATTGGGAAGGAGAAGAAGGGAGTTCGCACATAGTGAACGTCAGTCACACATAAATCTTTGAATTTGCATGCTCTTGCCATATGAGCTACCGTCGCGAGCAATCTGAAGCAACGTAATTAACGTCGATGTCACTCTAAATATCGTTGAGCGTATCGATCAGACAACATATATGGTAATTAGCTGATGTAATTTAATATGTAATTTTATATCAAACCGGAATGGGACGAACAGACTGAAAAAAAAAAAAAAAAAAACTACGCAATGGAAAAGAAAGATAATGAAACATTCGCGATGCGCGTATTCAACAAAGTATATAGCCATTGTCAAGCATCACGCGTGCGCATTGTTGTTGCAATCACTGTTATCCCGCATTATCGACATGTATTTCAAATATACGCGCGGTATTTGGAGCGTAAACCAGTTACTTCAATAAGCATCGTATCGGCATGACGATGGAAAAATGCCAACAATCCTATGAATTATTCACTGTGCGCAAATACCGCGCGCGCGAGAGCGCAACTCTCTCTCTCTCTCTCTCTCTCTCTCTCTCTCTTTATAATACTCCCGATCGTTACCGTATGACAGCTTCGCGGTTGCACGAACATTAAATTAATTTACGGTTATAACTTGGCTGTCATGTGTGCTATAGGCAGCGCCGGTGAGATTTGCGGACAATTAAATATCCCCTCGAACAAACATCCCCGAAACACACAATCCGCGAAACGTAACGATAATTCTTACACGTTCGTTTTTTAATTTTTTTTTTTCGGAGAATTCCCGCGATCGAAGGCTACGCGCCGCGCGGTGGTAACACGTTTTTTTATTTCGTTTTGTCCCCTCGTCGAGGTCGGGCGTTATGCAAAATTTTCTCGTGAGAAATGAGATCTTTCTTCTGGGACGACTTTCGCGCAGCAGACTCGCTCCGTCTCTCAGTTTCGAAGAATGGCGTGACGCAAATGTTCATCATTGCAGCCGCACTTGGAGGGGAAAAACTGTGGGCGGAATCCTTCTCCGTTTGGTTCCCGGCAAAGCGGGGAAGCGATGGGAGACCGTTTGCATTAATTTGAATGGGAATTGCGCGGCGATGTCTCTCGTCTTTGCCCCTCTCTTTTGAAGAATCCACTCCTCTCACCCCGCTCCTCTCATCCCGTCTCTTCGCCGTCTTGAACAACTCACCACTTTTCACTGTTTGTTATCTCGAGGAGCTCTCCTTATTTCCCGTAGCTTCCACCACTTATTTCCGGCTCGTGCCGTCGTAGATGACGATCTCACCTTGTCGTTCCCGCAAATTACGAATAAACGTCGGCCACCTATTTGCCGCGACAGAAAGCAAGCCGCGTTTATCATGGAAAAAACGCTCGGAGAATTAATAATTTCCTGGGCAGAGAATTTTTTAAATTCTTCCCTCCCCCCGAGGAGGGAGGATGCAATTTCCTGATTACGCCCTCCTTCTGACACAAAAGCCGATCTTGTTTTAATGCACTCTTCGCTTGATTTTTGCGCATATATTCGCAGAAATCAGTCTGCATTTGCAATTCAATATCAAAACACCCTCGTTTTATAATAATAAGCGCGGCGCAAAATCGCGTTTTCGTTTTCGCGAAATGAAATCGTACTTAGACGCGACATTCGTAGATGCGCGAACGCGACCATTTATCATTCGGCCGTTAGAAGCCCGGTCGGCCGGGCGCACTTTTGTCATCAATCAAGCGACGAACCGTGTGCTAAAACAGGAGACGTTGCCGCGCAACGCCAATTCTCCATGGCCTTGACAAATCTGCTTTTACGATTTCCACCGGTCCACTTGCCCGCGTCTCGTCTCGGGCTAACGAATCGCTCGTCCCGCAGTAAAACTGCATAAAACCATGGAGGTCTCCGGCGAACCGGTCGCGAGAACGATCAATCACGACACCCAGAAGCGCTCTCACGCCCAATACAGGCCATGAGATTCGCCGAGAAAACGAGACACGAGGAATCCGGAACGGGTCGCCGCCGGTTAACGGAGAGTTCATCCGTATTCAAAAGCGCATAATTTTTCGCACCGTTCATGCCGGCAAAATGAGCCGGACCATTAATTAAAGGTCTCGCTCGACGAGCTGCAGCGAGGTGAGGCGCGACAAAGAGAGAGGCTACGAGACCGGAGAGAGAAAGAGAGAGAGAGAGAGAGAGAGAGAGAGAGAGAGAAAGGAGAGTCACGGAGGGCAGCAGAGCGAACGGGGTGAACGCGCAGGCTAGGGGGTTATGAGAACGGGTAATGGGGAGCGAGTCGTCAGTGCCAGCAGCATATTCCGCTAAATCAAAAGCAGCCTCCTTCCCTTGTATTATTCCTCACACGCGAAGAAGAGAAGAGCAGGCGCGGCACTTTGGCGAGTGTACGGGCCCGTACAGACTCCCACTAGCTGCAGCAGCTACACGGGCACGCAGATGGAGGAAAATGGAGAAGGGCTGGATGATTTAACGGCCGGGATAGCCTACGTGGACAGGTGACCCGCAAGTTCCACGCAGACTGTCCTGCGTCCGTCAACTAGCCTTGATTTAGGACAGACGGGAGGACGGCTGCTCGTCGAGTTACCGAGTGCTGTGCCTGGTCAGGTAGCGATCAGGGATTCATCGCATATAGCGAAGCGCATCATGACAGCATCCATCTGCGCGCATATCTTTTGCCTTGATGCGCGGTATCAGCCGGTGACAACTGCTGAATCGGCGCGACGAGTTGATGAAACACCAAATCATTTTGCGCGGACACGCCGTTAGCCCGGTAAACTCTTGTCGAAGTTTCCGGAGATAGACGCGACTGTGGGTCAGCGCGAATCGATAGAGCTTACGCTTGCGATCTTTGTTTACGTTCGGGGAAACTTGGAAATTTCGGCTCTAAAACTAAAAGTTCTCCTCGCGTATATTTGTATCGTACAAATAAATGGTTTAACGCGCGCGATATTTTATAAAAATATAATAAACGAGAATGAGTTATCGAAATCATTTAATTAACGAACGCGAGAGACGATTTCGACGCTAATAACGACGTCCTGCACGGTCGATGGATTAATTGTCGAGGAAACGGTGTGTTGAAGCTCTGCTTGTTTTCTAAAATTTGATTAAATTCCGCTCGTTCGGTCTCTGCCGTGAGGAATCGGTTCTAGTGAAGGGGAGCGCATCGAGTTTGCATAAAATATTCTCCCCGAGGGAAAAAGAGGAAGCGCGAACGGAGCGCGCGAGCTGATTCGAGCGGAGAGCCGTGATTCACGGATCGCGCAATCTAATATGTGTCGGAAAGCTTCTGATATCTGTCTCGTTCATAAAGAGAACACACATACCTACCTAACCTGGATGCACTAGGTGACGTTAGCTGCTTTCCGGCTAAATGGGAAAGTAGAGATGCAATATAGATTTAAAGACGGCGAGTTAAAAAGGTTTATAAAATCGAAAAAAACGCATCGGATGTAGAACGCGCAATTTTAAATTAATTAAATTTTCCAAAACGTGCAGAAGTACAACATTTGCTGTTACAGGAAATTAAAAAAAAAAAAAAAAAAAAACTGTCATGTTTTTTATTTTTATATCATTTTTTCTAAACCCGATGTACCTACAAAGTTTTCAAATGTCTACGCGACGTCCCATTTTTCCATCAATCCTCATCTAATCCTGACAAATCGAGACTAAAAAAAAAAAAAAAAAAAAAAAAAAAACACGAGCGCGATCGATCGACGTTTCCGGTTTCGAGAGCAGCAAACGAGATTCGTCCGTAAAATTAAAGAGGACCGTGAGTAGTAGATCGGGCGTTACAATAATTATGGATTGCCGCAAAAAATCTGCAAGGTAACAGGGAGTTAATTACTGTCTCGTCTCGGCGGTACCGGTATTACAAAAAGGTAAATGAAAGAGTAAAGCAATGCGAAACGGGGCGGAAAGAAAGAAAGAGAGAGAGAGAGAGAGAGAGAGAGAGAGAGAGAGAGAGAGAGAGAGCAGGTGGGGAATCTGCCGATAGTTTCGCCGCAACAATGTGTATCACAGACGCTAACCGCGTGCGCATAAGACGCGTACATGTAAATTCCGATCGCACGATGATAAAGCGAGAACTGCGCGAAAGAGAGACGGGGGAAGCGAGCACCGTAAAACGGTGCAAAAGATGAACAGAGAGAAAAGAGACGAGCAAAAGGGAGAATCGGGGCAAGGGAGGGGATGAAGGCACGCGAGAAAGATGGGGCACATCGTGGCAGGCATTAATGAGCGCTCTAATTAAAACACAGGCTAATGAGAATATATTAGAATGACGGTGTCTGTTCTGCACGCACGCGTGCAGAATGTTCGCTCGCGTTCGCCGAAAAACCTCTTTTCTCTCCGGATTATTTGTGTGCGAGCACGCAGGGTCGATCAATAATGCGGGCACGCTGGAAAAATCTGTCAACGGATAGCGCGAACGGACGGTGTAAAAATTGCGCGTCCCAAGTTTTCCGCGGCTCCCCCATGTCGGTTAACCCGTCTGCTCCTCTTCCCCCGCGCGCGGAGCGTAGCTCTACACGGCGGATAAATAATTTATTGATCGCACGCGCGCCCGCGCTATATCGCCCCGCAACACACACGGCAAAAGAACGATTTCGGTTGTCAATAAATAAACGTCCGACGTATCCTTCTTTATTTGTCGGGCGGATAGATCATGAATGTTCGTTTTGCATTATTCATAATCCGGCATCGATCTTCCGGTCCGGCGACGCGGTCCGTGACGGTAACCGTTTTAATGTCCCGCTAAAAATTTCGAGGAAGGAATATCGAATACTTCGGACCATTATTAAAAAGATAATGAAATGAATATTTTACGCGCGCTGTGCCTTTTCTGTGCGTTATTTCGTTGCATATTTATATATAAGTTTTACGTACGAGAGTTAAACATTAAATCAATCTGTCAAGCATAAAAAAAAAAAGCTCTCTTGCATCGGAAATTGTTCGAAATATACGATATATTTAAAACATTTTTTGCTGATCGAACTCGACAATTCGCGTGGCGAATTTGTAAATTGCACGATTTGCTTTGGGGGTTGATACAATCGCGCGGACTACACGGTCATCATATAGCCCGCGTATATACAATCTGATATACGCGGACCGCGAATCAAGATAATTAGGACACGATGTAACCAGGTCGTGTCCACAGAGTGGTAAAGTGCGTTCGGTACGTGATGATCGTTTTAATAGCCCACAAAGTGACGCAGCATCACTGACGCAAATGCACATAAGTTTGCAACAGTATCAACTAAAGATGTATCAGTAAGTTTACAATTATCGAATAAATCATAGCGTGTTGAAGAGATTGACCGTTCGTAACTGACTTTATCGAAAGAGTTTTGATTATTTTTTACGCTCCGATTTGTTCTGATTTTGGTCAATTTGGTCCCGAAATATGTTCCGAATTGAAATTTTCTCTCTGTCACAAGGGAATTTTCAAAGTTCAAAGAGTTGGTAATATTCTCAGTTGGTATCGTCAATGTTGCGCTCAATGAGCCCAAAAAGACGCAAGCGCGGCTTTAATAGTGAATCGAAACGGGAATTTCCTTTTATCACAATTTTTTACAATAATTAAAACTCGGACTGTTATGCGAGGTGTAACATATCAAATTTTTCCACCAGCCACAGTGGTGATATTGAAACTTATTTAAACATAAAAATGCATTTTCTTCTCAGCTGCATCTACCTCGTCAATAAAAGTTTTTTTTTTGTACTCGAAATTAAAAGAACCATATCACTGTTGTGCGTGTAAAAATAAAAGGTGAAACACCTTTCACATAATGTTTGAATTGGCTCTCTGAGTTAATTTTGATTTTAATTTTCAATTTACGAATTTTCGGAGCTATTTTATTATTAATTAGATTTTTTTTAGACGTGAGAAAATGAACAGCACGCGAGAACAATTGAAGATCATTTTCGCACAATTTTCCATAATCATGGAATCTATGAATTGTGATCAGAAGTTAATTTATCCAAGAGTCCAAATTTCGAAAGTAAATTCTGTCCCGAAATTGGCGAAAATATGATCGGCTTCGTTAACGGGATAAGACAAGTTAATGAGAAACACTTGAAAGTGAAGTGCTGATCTGACGATTTACTTGCGTGTAATTAGTGTTTCATCGATTTTCGCTTTGAGAAAAGTTTGTTAAAGCTGGGAGAGAACTTCGCTTGTTTCTGTTTCGCTGGCAATATTCTAAAGTTGAACCAGAAGTCGACGAACAAACGCGCGGGAAACCTCTAGTGAATTTTGAATGCTCTTGTACGAAGCGCGCGCGCTCTCTCTCTTTCTCTCTCTCCCTCTCTCTCCCTCTCTCTCTCTTAAAGTCTCAAAACACTTACTTCCCGACAAACTTAAAATTAATTTAATTGTCGCACTGATTTTTCCACATCTTGACTATTGTAGTGCAGCTCTCACTGACATAAC
>QVOB01021455.1:0-10113 GCA_014839585.1 Pseudomyrmex concolor | reverse complement strand
GAGAGAGAGAGAGAGAGAGAGAGAGAGAGAGAGAGAGAGAGAGAGAGAGAGAGAGAGATCGGCGATCCGAACGTCGCCGTTCGCATCGGGTAAAGTGGAAACTCGTGTACGCCAGATTATCATCCCGAGTCAATCCTGATCACAGCTCCATCGCGCCGCAAACAGGCGACCCACGACCTTTCCAGCCCTTCCGTCCGCCGTCGATGCCACCGCCTCCGTTTTCTCCCCCTGCCTCCTCGACCAGGAAAACCAGTTTCGTACCTCAAAGAGGGCACACCTTTTTTGCGCGCGATTGAAATCGATGACGTTATACTCGCCCCGCGTCCCGCTCGATTATCGCGGCTCAGAGAATGACACGCGGATATTTTTGAGTGGAAGTGAATAGAAAAAAAAAGAGAGAGAGAGAGAGAGCCGTAGGTGAAGGTCCATCGAGTTCGTACATCTCGCGACTCCCGACCATTTTTCCAAATCCTCGGAGACCCCGGAGTTTGTTCCCTTCCTTTCCTGCTCGCCATCGACGATCAGCAGTCCATTAAAGCTTAATAGCCGAAGCATTAGGCCCCAGGGCAGATTTTGTTCCAACGGAAGCGAGATAAATGTATCTTTCAAACGCTTCTGATCCCTTGTGCGCGCTAAAATTGTCTCCCACTTCAAACGATCGCGTTTTGATACCGATGATTAAATCATCCTGTTTCTTTTACTTTAGTTTTTGTCGATCGTGACTTTTCCGAAATTTCTTAGCTCTCAATCTTAGCTTCCAATTCTCTAAAAATGCCTGTGAAAAACAATTGTATTACATATTTCGAAAAAGCGAGATATTAACCTACTGTCACAAACTAAAAAAACGTTGGATTATTAGTTTTTCTTTCGCTCGTCAAATTTCTCGTGTTTTTTTTTTCCGCGCGAACCCGCCTTTTAATTAATACGCAAAAATTCCACGAGTTCAACGATCCGTACTGTCCGCACGTATGCTCAAATAGCGCCGCGACTTTTCTCACGCGAGTCCCGGGAGAGAAATTGTATTAGGACGGAGTCCACGTTAATTCAGAATATCGTCTCGAGATGACGATGGCAACTGTGACGACGACGGGAAGGTACACGACTTGGGACTCGCAGGCATGCATATTCTCCTCGGTGCGCTCCTCCGTGTCGAGCTAATGATGCGCGTCGGTCGGATCATCAATCATACTTTCATTACGCGGATCGCAGCTGCTCCACATTGACTTCGCGGCCCGCGGGGCATTGTTATTATTACAGAACGAGAGAAAGAGAGATGCGCATCGCGAGCGCACGCGTTGCACAATGCGCGCGAGAGAATTCTTGCTTATCGTCGATAACGACTGCAGGCGGGAGTCGCCATCGCGCGTATCGAGTAGGTTTATGATTCACCTCGCTCTCGCTAACGATTGTAGATCCGTATCTGAGCGTTCCCGGAGAATGCGGCCGCGCGGATTCTCTCTGCGTACGCGCGCGCGTGGGCGGTTTGGTATTTCAATTCAGTATCGCGTTGTCTCGCATTTCGCAAACATATAAAACGCGACGATGACTCCCTCCCCTCTTCCTGCGCGCGAATACATATATCGTTCGGTTTATGTTTATTTTAATGAGAAATATATATTACACACCGTCGCACGTTGAATCGCGAGGTCGCGATATGTTATGATTGCAATTTTTTTGATCAAACTTCTTACGCCTCGCACAGGAGAGATTCTTGTTCGAGCGAACGAGCGGCGATTATCTCTTATCCGGCGTTAACGCGAAACGGTTCGCTGAAATTAGTGTAAAATTAACACAGCGTAGTATGCGAGAGCAGTAAAACCTTGACGCGTTTTAACGCTGTTGTTCCTAATACCCACCCATAAAAGCGCGATCCCTTTTAAATCCTCCATTCTCCATTCAATCATACGCGGGGAGATCTTGCGCAGCCACACATACACACACACACACACACTCGAAACTATAAACTATAAACTCGCAACGCATCGTTTTACGACGTACAAGCTGCCACGGCGTTGAGAGAGAGAGAGAGAGCTGCGCTTTTGCGTCCAGGAATAATAGGAAGGATATCGCGCGCTTGCACTTGGGTGTAATACACTCCTGAGAGAGCGCGGACAGGATACGGTACAGCGCGCACAACGTATTATCGCACTGACATCTTTCGCGCAATGGAAATAATGATAATTTAATTGAACAAGTCCGTGTGCAAAACTTGCTTGATGTGTACGTTGCGTCATGCCGAGATCACGTCAGGCGATAGCGCGTATCTTCGTTTCCGGCTTGCTAATGATGAATACGCACGTTTAATTAATTATATTGAAGCGATGTTATTGTGAAGTGAGCGCGACGTGCGAATTTAACTAAATACGGTTTTAACGCAATAAATAAAGATTACGAGCATTTCTCTCTTTTTTCTCCCTCTCTTTCTCTCTCTCTCTCAGCTGTGTGTTAATTGCGGAATGAAATTACACGACGCTTTTACGAAGGAAAAAAACAAGCGTGGCCATTAAAGTAGCTGCATGTAAGAAGCAGTTTGTTTGTTTGTTTGTTTGTTTTTTTTTTTAATTCGATTTGTGTAACATAAATCAGAAAAACAATCCGCGAAGAAATGTCAACTTTCTCTGGCTACATTGATTTCCGGTTCTGTCTTCTCGCGTTCAATAGCTATAATTCGCAGACGTTCACCGATATAAGAAAAACCTCGTTGGATGATTTCCTTCTGGCGGAGAGGCTCCGGGGAGGGGAGGGGGGTATTACAACACGACGCTATCAAGATACGCTGTGTATAGTTACAGCGCCGGTAACACCGGTGGAAACGTCGCCCTCTCACGTGCTACTAGAACGACGCAGTAAAAACGTAACAGCGGCACCGAAGTACCGTAAAGCTGCGACCGTACGGTGCACTTCGTGACGATACCGCGATAAAAGGCGTCGGCCACCTCCAACGATACGACCCGAGTATATTTGTCGGGCTTTTCCGGCGAGTTCGCGAGTACTGATCCCGCGCGAAGTTGTCGGAGGGATCGTGTGTGTGTGTGTGTGTATGTGTATACTATCTTAGAAAAATTAACCATATTTCTTCTGATTGCGCTGTAAAACCTTTTACAATTCTTATTGCGTAACGAAGCACGTGACATTTTGATCTTCGTGTTACATAGACGCGATTGGACATCGAGATCCCAACTCGCTTCGCGAGAAGCGATCGACGACGCGTAATTAAGGAGCGAAACGACCGGCGAAGCGTTTTTCCCTCTTTGCGTACTTGACATAAAGTATCCAATTACGACGGGGACGGTTAATCTCTCAGCGAGACCGCTCGTGTGTGCGTCCAGTCTCCGTCCGATCTCTCGGCAAAAGACCGGTGGCCGCAACGATGACCGATCTATTCACTGATTTCGCTCTCTGCGCGGCGGCGCGGTAATTACTCTTTCCGAGTATATCGCTATCCTCTACCACCGCCACCGCATCGCCACCTCCTCGGCAATAAACGACTTCCCACGAATTGCCTCCCGCCATAATCTCAATAAACATCGCTCATCCGCGCGCGCCCACCTCCTCCGCCCTTTTGGCGGCTTTACGAGCCGGCGTTTGCGTATTATACACGTACGCACACACGTTGTGTGTGCGAGAGGAGAATCTTCGAGGAAGGCAGTACGCTGCATGTCCATCGGCGATATCTTAATTGCCGTTTCCGCTTTGTTATTCGCCACATTTCGCCGGTAGTCGACTCGCGCGACGGGTCAACGCGAAGTCGAAGTTCACAGTCGTAGATCAAGTCGCGGGCTTGTGCGCGCGTTCCTTTTCGTTTCTCCGCGGCGCTTTCACGGCTATTCGTCATTCGGCGCCTTTTCTTGCCGGCCACTTTCGCGGAAGCCTGATTGTCATTTACGACAGCCGCTTCGTTTTCCCGCCTGTCATAGATCGGCGGGTGGTCATACTTACGATCGGTTAGCCGATAAGTTGTTCGCCAAGCTCAATTGCTCGGCGCTTCGTCTTCGCGTATATTGTTTTGCTTTTTGTTTTTTTCGAATGTAAAGTACGGACGGAGAGTCAATTACACGGTCTTGTCGATGGATTGAGAAACATCTTTTTAGAAATAATTTTTTATACTTATTTCAAACATTATAAGATTTCACTCGTGAACGCAGCACCGAAACGAAAGACCACTCTGCAGAGAGACATGCTCGCGGACCATTCACGCATTCGTCGCAGAATACTCGGTCTCGGATAACGTGTTCTTTTCGTGTTCTTTATTTCTCTCTCTCCGTCGTTCGTCTCCTCGTCTTCGAAGGGAATATAACCGCGTTCGTTTGCGAAACGCGCGCTATCTGGATGCCGAAAGTCTCTCAGAGCCATCCCGGACCAGACCGAGGCCAATACACGTACGGTGCATCCACTCGAACTCACTTGGCCGCTATTTCTATCCTTACCGCGTCGAAACCGCGCTACCTCCCTTCAGTCCGGTCTTTTTCAACCCCTCTTCCCTCTCTTTCTTCGCCGTTTCGTCGTGATCTTTTCTCCTCTCTGCTCAGCCACCGAATCGGCCAGCGTCGTCCCTTCCGCGCGAGTCATCAATCAAGGTTGTCAATTTGTAATGGCGATTCTCTGTGTCCATCTCGGGGTGAGTCCAGACAGTCCATCCTTCGTCTTTCTCCGTCTATTCTCACGCATCGGCGATCTCCCTCGCTCTTTCTCTCCGTTATCTCGGTTCGTACACAGGCAACTTTGCTCGAGGAAGAGAGTAAAGAAGAGTAAAAGGAAAGAGAGAGAGAGAGAGAGAGGAGAGAAGGAAGGGAGGTTCCACGGAGCTGGACACCAGCCTGCTGTAAACGTTCCTGCTGGCACTGATGGGATATCGGCCGACAGAGAAAAAGAGAAAGTTCCGCCGTCGAGTTTAACGTCCCCCGTGGATCCCGGCGCGCTAAATAAAATGGATGTTCTGGGGCCGAGAATCGGGAGAAATTGCACGGTGTGGATCCCCCTAAAGTGTCACCGGAGGCGCCGACATGGACTACTCGATGGTCGCTCCGACGCTGATGCGTCGAAACGCGCTCGATTTCGACTGATCCCATTTGATTCCGACCGAAATGACCGGACCCCTCGATTTTTGTCACGGGCGCTTATTTGTTGCGAATTTTTCTTGCTTTTACAAATTTTCCCTCGAAATCTTCGCGGAAGTTATTACTCTCGGCCGCTGTGCTGTTTCTTCGGTATTTGTATTTAGGAGCGTATGCAAACTGATTTTCAAATTGCGCAATTATTTATATAATTAGAATGTCGCTCTCGTTGAAAATTTATACTGCTGTTATTATAAGCGATTAACTGCCGCGCGGTCCAATCTGATTTATGAGAGAGAGAGAGAGAGAAGAGAACGAGCGGAGGCTGAAAAAAGAAAGGAGAGCCCGCCAGGATGAACGAGCTCGATCGAGCGGCCCAAGTAGAGACGATTTCTTCCCTCGTCGTGTCCCCATCGACCGTCGCCGAGGTCTTTTTTCTCTACGTTTCGCGTCACGTAGACGTGATATAGAGTTACTTAGAGAGCCGATCCCCCGCGCATTACGGCCCTAACGTTTGAAAGGTGCCGGAACGAGTCCTCATACGACATAGATCATACGTTAATTGAAATGGGGTGCATGCACGCCAGTCGTCGAATACAAACGACCGACTTATAGAAATGTTATTATTTGCTGCGCGGCGATGTAAAGGGAGAGAGGAATCGTAACCGGGACACGCCTCCGGAGGACTTAGCGGAGGAAATTGCGTTTGGCGTTCGCATCAACGTTTTTCGATGAATTCGCGCGCGCGTGGAAAACCAACCCGATGGCAAGCTCTGTCGATTCTTCTTGTTGCAAATGAGAAAACATTGCTAATATAACGGCATGTTTTTTTTTTTTTTTTGTAACTTTCTGCCGATGTAATACGCGAAGTTGACGTGTCAATGATATCTCACACAATCAAGAGATCGATTACAAAGTACTAATAAAACGACTCTCGAATCCCGTTCTCTCTCCGCGTAATTATACGAGCGGCAGAAACTGCCGGTATATCGCGAGCCGTTAATATACTCGGGGGAGGGTGGCGAACGTAACAATAACTCGCAGTCGTCTCCCCTAAACTGCCGAACTTTGATCCATTCCATGTAAACGAGCCAAGGGTCCATTTTCGCGTAAACGATATATATATATGTGTGTGTGTGTGTGTGTGTGTACTATATATATATATTTATATATAAATTGGCATGGGGGCGGGAGTCGCTCGGACACGGAAATGAAGTCTTGGACGGTCACGATCGGTATGAAAAGATAAGGTCCGAGTTCTCTCAAGGGCGCTGGACAACGCCCTTTCTCCCTCGCTCTTCTTCTCCTTCTCTCTCTTTCTCTTTCATGTGTGCTTTCCACTCCGCAAGCGAGATTTTTCATGGCGCGGATCGCGTCCGGTGTATCAGGCCGTACCCAGAAGGTTGGAGCTTCCACGTAGAGCACGAAGGGTGGCCCTATCTTATCGGCGTAGCCATAATGGCCTGTTCTATCTCATCTCCAGTCTCGTTGACCGTTTGCCCCTAGACCACTTTCGCCATCAAGGCTCTACCGCGGTAATGGCGGATCAGGAAGAAACCTGGTCGGCTAAACGCGCGCCGTTCTTTTACGCGAAAGGTCGAAAAAAAAAGGATCGTGTAAACGCGTCGGCGATGCTCGAGCTGACAACGTCAAGTGTATCTCCTCTCGAGACGCCGTACTTATTCGAGCACAAGCCGATCGTTGTACCACGAATTCCCGCAGAATTTAATCGATTGCACTTCATTTCGCGTCCATCTAATAATTGCGTCGCGAAAGTCATAGGGGGGTTTTCGTTATTGTATCACTCTGAAAAAAAAGGGAGTGTCTATCATTCGCAATTAATGAAATCGCAAATTCATCGACTTCTCTTGTAACCAGACGCGAGCGTGAAATGCGTGAGAAACTTCGCGGTAATCAATCGCGCGTGATGCGGTAAAAGCCAGATCGCTTAACGCATTAACGAGGCTGATGGACTATTCAATCGAACGCAGCCGCAACACGTCGACACAGCTGCAATAGACCTTGATAAAGGGCGTTATGTAAAATGTGCATCGCGCGCGCACACATTGTACCATTCGGACGCTCTCGCAGCGGTGCGCTCGTAAGAAAAGAGATATAGGAAGTTACGCGCGCGCGCAGGAAGAACATATTGACGAAGCTGACTGGCTATTAAGCACACCTTTATCACCCATCGGTGGTTCCGCGCCCGCGCGCCGTGAAATAAAGTTATCTGTAAAGTGCATTTCATCTCCGCGCTGGAGAGAAAGAGAGCGCCGTTCGGAGTTGGTCGGGGCCGTTCTATTAAGAAATGGCACGCTAAGTAATTACACCGTGTGATATCGACGTCGGGATCGATCCTACCTGTGACCCGGAAAAAGTCAGGAAGAAATGAGGAGCGGGAGACAGGGGAGAATCGTTACGCCGGTGGATTATATTGCACATTCGGGGGAGTAAGGGAGAGAGAGAGATGAAACGAAGTTCCACACGCGGCGCGACATTTGAACGACCAGCAGCCACCAGACCGCCGTCCTGCAGGCTTATTTATGCCAGTCGTAAGGAGAGATACTTCCGACATTTGTGGCTCTCATAACCTCCGGTTTATTGACACTGTTAAGAATGGTTTCTATAATCCGCGAGGATCATACTTTAGGCTGCGCAGCGGCGAGCGCACGACACGAGCCGCTGGGATCGTTAAAACGGTTCAGGTGCGAATTTAATAGTTTTATATTAAATTTTAGTAGAGTTGCACGATGCTGTTCATTTTTTTTTCTTTTACATAATAGAAACGGTTCAGCGGTTTTGCCAATTTCGATGATTTGCGCGCATGTGTGGCGCTCGAAGCAATTTTATTCGAGCTGTAAAAAAAAATGTAACGGCAAGTCTTTCATCTTTATTCCTTCGATAAAAAAAAAAAATAAATTTAAATTGAATTAATCGTCGTTCTTTATTTTCACGAGCATAAAATGGACAGACTTGAGTCGCAACAATATGGATTTGTTTTCATCGCGCGGTGAGTTAATTATCATAATTATCATAATTTATAGCCAATATAGTTTAATTAAAATATCTAAATACTATAATGCGTGTGTGTGTGTGTATATGTGTGTGATATACGCGATAATGTATACCGCCATAAAGAGAGTCCTCCATTCGTTATGCTTTTCGTATCTTATAAATATTAAGTGGTTTATGGACAGTGCGAGCGCAACAATCTCCTCCTTCGTCTTTCGCGGTCATTAATTATTTATCGCGTCAACTAAGGAGCCAGTCAGCCGCGAGCGCTCATCAGGTTTTATCGGAGGAAGACCGGGCGGATTTAGCGAATCGCGATACGGCGGCGCGTCGCCGACAGAAATTTATGTCAATTCGCGGGCGCGCCGAAGTTGGAAGGAGCGCCGAGGCTGAAGAACTGGGTTAAAATATGCCAGCGCTGCCGCGAACCCGAGGAGTAGGGCAAATTAATTTCGGCTTGTCACAAGGACGATCATCCATAAATGCAATAGCTTCTTTGCCCTCCTCGCTCCGGTGCATATCCTCCGCCCTTCTTTCGACCGGCATCTCGCGCGCGAAAAAAGCCACGCCGCAATAATCGTGATTTATGTATTCATTACCGACCGGTACTTCGACGCGAGACTCGTTTGCGCTGTTTTCAATTGCCGCTGCGTAATATTCGCGTCGCAGTTTGTTTTCAACGTCGCGCGAAACGTTTTTCGACACCGCGCGCATTATTGCGCGATGTCTCTCGCGCGACCGTCGCTCAATAGCTGTGACAAAATGCGGCACAATTACAAAAAAAAAAACGTTCATTCGTTGTCTGCCTTTTTCTCGGCGTTCGAACATCACGAGAGAGAAGAGAAATTTCCGAATTTCGCTGAAGTCGCGTGAATTCGATTGTCGCGATCAAAACAATTGAAATAATAATAATTATTATTATTATTCAGAAATTTAGAATTGCGAGGAGGATCCGATTCTTGTAGATCGAATCGGACACTCGCGGGGTTTTTGTGTTCTCGTGCGATATCTCTCCTGATGATTTTCATTGCCAACGCGCGTTCCCCGAACGTTCCGCGAGAGATGAGATATGCTCGAACCTCGTAGCCGGCAGCTGGGCCGATCGATGTCCGCGCACACGGTTAGTGGATATCCGAGAGAGAGAGAGAGAACGTCGGAAAGAACCGAAACGGCCGGGCGTGTGCGCGGGGTGGATGTTAGGAAAGGGAAGTTGCTTGCTGGAGACAGCGGAAGAAAAATAGCGGAAGTCATCGACCTCCGAGGGGCTATATATCAGAGAGGATCGCGGGAGGGTGGCGGAGGACGGTGTGCGGGCGCTATCGTGCACGTGCACGGGCCGCTTTGTACGTGTATGCGCGCGCGGATAAGTGGAAAGGGTAAAAGAGGGCGAGTTTTCGTGCGATTCGCGAAGTGTACCACCACCGGGAGCGTGGTTGAAATGGGAACGGAGGCGATGAAGAGCTAAGAGGACGAGAAAGGATGAGGGGTGGAAGGAGAGAAGTAGTCGAGGAGATAATACGCGGTATCTGGGATAGTAGTTCTAACGTTTTATCATTTGACCGAGGCGAAGACATCGGACGTTGTTGTTGCTGCTGCTGCTGCTGCTGCTGCCACCGGTGATTTTCTTTTCGTTTCTTTCCACTGCTTTTCGTTCGTTCTCTCTCCTGCCGCGACCGGGTTTATCTTAAATGAGACTAGCTAAGGGCTTAACTCGGCTTGCCGAGGTTACTCCGACTGCCTTTTACTTGCGCCAGGATATATCTCTGATTGATTAAATTTCTGCAATTACGTCGCGTCGTATATCACGCCGCGGGCTCATCCGGGAACAAAACCGGGATTCGGGGACAGCGAGACGCGCGTCAAGATTGCCCCTCCATCCGGGTAAAATCGCGTCAGCGTTTCGGGTTTCATTGCGGTAGACGGTCTGCCAACAGCGGCGGACCCAACACAATTGACTGAACGGACGGAGTTAATTTTACTCCGAACACACAGACCGGTCGTACTGCAGCGTACGACACACGTACGGAGTGACGGGAAATGTTTGCGC
>QVOB01021454.1:0-11055 GCA_014839585.1 Pseudomyrmex concolor | reverse complement strand
AAAGAATAAAACAACTACTATGACGTGAGCTTCATTTTTTCGACGCTGGGGTGTAAAAAACACCCCACGCGACTACTCCCGGGTTAAAATAATTCCGTCACTATTTTGTGGAAAACTGTCGTTTCTCGCCATAAAGTTACATCGGCAAGAGATCGAGTTTTTTTACTCTTCAACCGATTTTTCAAAAAATCAACTTCTATCTTCTTTTACAACCCGCTCGTTCTCTATCACGATCCTCCCGACTCTTCCACTCTTTTCTCCCTGTCGCTTCTTCCTTTCTTCTAAACTCACCTTCCCTCCCATACACTCCCCCGTGCACAATATACACACGCACGCGCACCGGATATGGAGTTTCACCTCTCAAAATCGCTCCCGCTAACTCGCTAATTCTAACCCTCTATTCACCCTTCTAAGACGTATATGTTGTTTGCGGAAGTGACTTCCCGCGCGTTATTCCCCTCGCTTCCGTTTGATTTCTCCTCTCTTTAAACTACGACGATTCTCGTCGTGAAAATTGCAAATCTCGAGGACGACTTTTGCGATTCTGGCGGGCCACGGAGGAGAGCGCACCACGTATACACGGATATCACGCGGCGTGCCGCGTTGCACGGGGTCGACTGATCGAGGAGGCAGAAATGGAGGTGGTTCTGATGGTGGTGGCGGTGTCAGCGGGTGGTAGTGGCGGCGGCAGCGGCGGCGGTGGCGCACGCCTCGCGCATAAGCCGCGCGCTCATATCTACAAGCGACCCAATCTTCAAGCGTTGTCCTTGCTCTCTCCTTGCACTCTCTCTCTTTCTCTTTCTCTCACATACACATGTACACTGTCCCTTTTGCGCGTTTTCTCTATCTCTCATCGTCCATCCCTCTCGGTTCCTCTTTTGCCTTTCGATTCTCTCTCGCGCGGTTTCGTCCGCACGCCCACGTCGTTTTCCACCTACACACGCCAGTATTATATCTCTTACTCCTATATACACCCTTCCTTTCGGTCTTTAATCACCTGGGCGCACACGGGGAGAAGAGCGGCGTGATCTCTGAATGTGCCGGTACCCCGAAGAAATCGTCGTCATTTCTTCCTGTTTCGATAAGAGCAACGTCGGCGAGCGCTTCTTCGCTCGCAGGAGAAACTCCGGATCATAGATCGAGGAGATTCCAACCGCTCGGGTTAACTGTTATACTGAGGTGAACGTTAGGCGCTCGTGGAAGTGTGTTTCGTGTGCAAATCCCGCTTCTCTTGACACGTGATACCGCCAGTAAAGCCTTTCGCGCGGGCGCGTCTCTTTCTCTCTCACCGTTGAGATCCGATTCCCTTAAGACGAAAATCTTTCACGTTGACGATATGATTTGCACAGTTGTCTCTTCGCGAATTTGATTCTCGCGAAGAAGTAATAGATCATTGGATATCATCGAATTTCAATAGAAATAAATAACACAACGCATTCCGATCACGTCTGGCTCGCACCGGATCAGTCACTTTTTATTCGAACTATAATATTTCGAATTATATAAATTATATAACGCAATGTGTACGTTTATATCTAGTTTTTAATATAAACTCTTATTATACGCGATATTTTAATTGCGTGCGTGTACTGAAATAAATGTCTTTAGTTGCTGAATTTAATATACAGAGAGAGAGAGCATGATCTATAACTCTATTTATTGATTTAAAAAAGATGCCAGTCGGCACTCTTTCTCTCTTTCTCTCTTAAAGGATTTGTCCTTCCGGTCACAAGAATATTTGCCCGTAAACCCTAAATAACTTAATTATTACTCGGAGATTACAGCCGCGCGCGAGAGTAGCAAGAAAAAGCAATTACCTGGAAGGGGATTACCCAGAAATTTCGTTTTAGCCTTTTACCGATATTATGGTCTTTATGCGGCAACTACAACATCGCTGTTTTTAATTGCACCTTGAAGCAACCGTTGTCTTTTCGGTAATAAGCTCCGATATCGTACCGGATTACCATTCAATTGTTTCGCGAATTACACGCGTTTGTGTTTTCGCGATTGATTAATGCGAAGTAGTTTATATATTTCTGTACGTTGCCACGCATATATATATATATATATATATATTATATCTTGCGAAAGACTAGCACGCAAATATCAAATATTTAAATGTGATATATGTTGTTTTTTCTCGAAGATCATAAACCTATATATGGTAATAGTCACGAACGGCAATAACTCTCTATACTTTATGCCCGTTATGATTATGTTGTCCATAATTGTCTTTTGAATTACGAGCACTACACAATTTTCCTCTTGGTTGCTTTACCAGCGTTCAATTACGGCTAGACCGTAATGCTTAGGCAAATGAATGTCTCTTCTACAGTAATACGTGGTAATCAATATTCTCGTGGTAACAGGTGATCCTAGCCAACGTTTAGTTTTTCAACCGCGTACGCTTAAATTTCTACTCTCTTAACAACACATAGTAGTTTTGGAATACCAAATATTTCTCTCTCTCTCTCTCTCTCTCTCTCTCTCTCTCTCCTTTTATATATATGTATATTTGTTATTTAAAATATAAATGCTATTTCCAAACTCATAGAAAATTGCGCTCACATCAGTGGACACTCATTTAATCACTATTACCTACAAACGCAAATTGCAATTTTAATATTTAAAATGTAAATTCGAGCTCGGAGGTGCGACACACATTTATAAATGCACAAGTCCGGATTTAAATCAAATGCTTTATTTGCTTCGACATTCAAACTGCTAAATTCCAATCGCGAGCGCTCATCAGAAAACAAGCAATAAATAAACCTTCAATTTTACACCCAAGCAAAAATTGTTATTATTAATTTATGCCGCCCAACCCTCCGCGTCCATTTATCAATCATCACAATTATAGAAGCCTCGACTAATTAGAGTTCGTAAATCAAGTCTCTTCCGGGGAAAAGAAAAGAATGTACCTACTCTTTTCCAGTGATAACGTCCGGGAGAGAGAATTACCGGATTATCTACTTTACGTCAGGGTTTTTGGGTCACTTGGCTTGGATAATCTTATTTCCGCAAGAAAGCAAAGTACGAAAATCTCTTATTTTTACGTACCTACTTGATTTCAAGGAGAAAACGTTATCACTTTGCTCGCTATCGAGAAAAAACAAATATATACGTATGTAGAATTTCGTGTGTTTAACAAAATCAAACACACAGAGATTTTTTTTTTTTAACTCTCAATATAAATTTATACACGCTTCAATGTAAATTTACACACACACGCGCGCGTGCGGATAAATTTGCAGAAAGATATTTAATATAACGTTAAAGCGAATAAAAACGATTGGTACGCGATGCGAAAAACAAAGTGGTCTGATCGATAGGCGTAATATCGCGGCTTCGCGAACGACGGCGTGCGATTCACGGCTCGAAGTACGGCACGCACGTTGTATTACAATGAAATATCTGATGCGCGAGTATTACGTGTAAGACTTGAGCTTGCAGCATTCGCGCGCGCTGAGTACAGCAGCCGCCCGTGAGCACGGAAAGATGTTCGAGATGCGTGATGTTATTAACGGGAAGATCCGGCGAAACGCGCGCGGAATACATAACGACGATCTCATCTGCGATTGCACGCTTCTCTCTCCCGGAGGTTTTCCGGAGGAGAGAAGGAGAGGACGAGAGGGGAAACGCGAGAAGGAAAGGACGAGAAAAAAGTCTCAGTAAGTAATAAAGACTGAAACTTTTTCAACGCGCGCGCGCGCGCACAATCGCCGTTCACTTCTAGAACATTTTTTAGTAATTTGTCGACGATAATCGTTAACGCCTTCTGTCGACCACTCGGACTTCGCGAGAAACGCATTTTGCGATATATAACACGCGATAATACCATTTTGTCATAAATAAAATAATTTTTATTTTTGTAAAAAGAATAAATTTCGCACATAGAAGAGTTCTTGGAAAGAACTTCGAAAATCGAACAAACGAGAAAAAAAACAGATCACAATGAGAATCCAACGTGGACGTATAGGTGCGCAAAATGTAAATGAGAATTATTTTAATATATTGTCTGCGAGCATTTCACAATCACATCCCGAAGTCATTTTCAATAAAAATTAAAAACTAAAAATATTTTTTTATATATATGTGTTTTAAAATAAAATATATTTCTACAAAAATAATATATAATATATGTATTTTTATGTGCATAAAACTAATTAGCCCGCGTCTCTAGCACGTAATTAAACATCAGAATAATTTTTTCTGCGCGTGTACGGCGACAGTTATTGGAGAATCATGCATTTTAAGGTCTCGCGAGAGCCACGGACCCTGAAAAAATATATCACGCGCGCACAAAAAAGAAGAATTAAATCGTTTTCCCAGCGGCGCCGTTCGATAACGCGAAGCGCGCGTAGTTATCTCGTTTTTTTTTGTTTTTTCTTATTGACGACAAATAATACGACACGAGTTTATTTACGTATGCACCGCATATAGATCTTTCCGATAATTACGTTGAATAATATACTCGCGGAAATCGAAAAAATAGTAGATGTGTTCAATCGCGTCGTCTCTTATGGAAATTACTTTGTATGCTATACGCAGTAACCCCCGTGCTCAATCAACGTGCTAATACAAGCGGGTGAAGACGCAGCACGTAGCAGAGCGTCGTCCTCATCTGCAACTGCTCCATTCTCTCTTCCAAGGATTTCTTCTCGAAGAAAAACGCGAACGCATGACTATAACAGATTATCGAGAGGCGATTGAGGCGAGAGAATTATAAATTGCCTAAAAAGAGACTTAATTACTTGAAGTATTTTGTAAAATTTAATTATAAAATTATTCGCGCACAAAACCGGCGTTGGCTTCATTTGGCCATTTATTCTTTTTAATTTGATTTCAACTTTGTAGAGCCTCTCCATACTACGTATTATATTTGCTATTGAATTTTACTCGTCGGATAAATTAAAGATGTTGTTTTTTTATTAACTTCAAATAATGACAACTTCTTTTTTTTATTCCAGCGACAAAGCGAGCGATCTTCGATTCGAAATTAGTTTTCAGAGTTATTTCAAGTATCGCGATGATGATCATTGCACTCGAACTCACACAAAGGTCTGAATAGAAAATACGTGTCAAAAAGCATCACAAGCAACACACATAAAACCGTAACAAACGCAGTTTTTAATCCTTTCAGCCGCGAGGCGAAGGATCCATCCTTTTCCGCTTCTTCCCAGTTTTCCCGCGTTTTCTCTCGCAAAACGCGTCCTGTTGGCAAGCGAAGCTTGGATTTTACGTAAGCGGAAGTGTGAAGTGGCCCGTGATTCATTAAATTACGTCGATTACGCGCCTGTCAGCCTCTCGATCTAATCTGAAAACGAGGCGTCTTTGCCGCGCGGCAGTTTTAACCGCAATTAATTGGCGCGTTCGACGCGGATTCCTCTCATCCTCCCTTCCCCCTCCCCTTCCCCGATAGATTTAGAGTGGATATTTTATTGCCCTCTTTCTCGACCGAAAGTGCTCTCTTTCGGCAGATCCGTATCCGGTTTCTCCCCGACCGTCCACTTTTTTTTTCCGAGTGGAGCTGAGCGCGAAATTATTACAGTCTCTCGACGCGTTTCATCGCTCTCGATGTCAAATATTCTTGACGAGGACAAGAAAAAAACTATCCGAATAATTTCTGACGTTCTTCGTAATTGCGAAAAAATTGAATAAAATAACGCGAAATACGACAGCCTCGTCACGTCAAGAAAAAATAGTTAGTACGAAAATCAGATCGTTCAGAAAATCTCGAGTACCTAATCGTAAGAAAATAACTGCGCGCGTTATCGTATTAATTACAAATTGAACTGAAAATCACCATTGACGCGTACGTGACTATTCATTTGTATTCAATGTAATCACGCGGAAATATAATTAACATGTTAATTTAATTTTGTCATAGAAATTTTGAAAACTTGAAGAGTGATAATTTACATGTTATAAATCAGAAAAGTCAGCAATATATTCAGATCGATTTTTAAGAGAATTATATAGAAAAGACTTGCAGTTGTAATGCTTCATAAGATTGTATACCCTGTGATCTTTAATGTAATATAGTGTAAGTATCACGTAATCGCGAACGTGTTCCTTGGATCGATGGGCATTATGTCGAACGTGGATCTTGCCGATTTTGCTGATAAGGTGGAATATACCGAGCAAATTCATAGCGCGTGCCATTTCGTATCGCGGAATTTCAATTCGAAAAAATCTGTTACCCATATTGAGCCATATATCTGCCATGCACAAAATTCTATTAAACTCGATAACTCGATATGACAGTCGTTTTTTTTTTTTTTTTGTTTAAAAAAAGTAAACTTTTTCCGCGCACGCGAAAAGTCGATCATTTATTTATACTGTTAATTTTCAATCAGGTTCGTTAAAAGATCTCTCTGCAGATAGTTTTCATCAAACATTTCCGTTAATTTCTCAACGCATTAAAAACGAAATGAAAACTTAAAATCACATAGAAAAATCTATCGTGAATATATTGTTTTTTTTTTTATCTAGCCTTTTATTTTCACCTATCGCTAATTATAATTGAACGTGCGCGCCAATTAAATTACAAGATCCGCGCGATTTACGCGCTTCGAGCTTGTCGAAGAAGACGATCGGTGATTTCACAGCGACAGCTTGCTTATGATTTAATTAATTTCCAAACGAAGTTGCTTATCTGTCTAATTGATCTCCCGTCTTCGCTCAGCGTGGAAGAGCTTATGTGAAAAAAGGGAATAATAATTCTCCAAGCTATACATACGTGTATTTATCTTTCGTAGTTAATTAAAATATTCCGAAAAAACTATCAAAAATCAGACGGAGATAATTCCAGATTGAAATTACTTGTCGTCTGGTTAGAGATTGAAAATTATTGTGCGCTTGAATTGTACAAATTTTCAAAAGTTTCTTCCCCATCTCTTTCTCCGAAATGTTCCGTATATCATGTCCTAAATCACACGTCAGGATTTCAATTAAAATCTGCGCACTGACGTAGTTCAAGTCGGAATTACTCCGACGCATAGTTATAAGGTCAAACTCTACGACACACGGAGGGGTCGGTTCAAACCGTGGGTGTGTTCTATGTATTAAATCTCACATCAATAAAATCGTCAATTCCCAGACACTCCGCTCCTCTACCCTCTTTGCTTTTAATATCGGATCCGCGCGCGTATATACATACGTTAGAGGTAATGTATAACGCGTAGTTACGCGCGTAGGCGCAATTGGGATAAATTGTTGAGATGATACGCAGTTCTATAGGTCCATGTCCTAAAGGTCAGATTTTTTACGAAGAGAAAAAAATATTTTGCATGCTCGGAACGTTATTTTCTGAACTGCGTGCGTCCGCGTTTTGACACTACATCTAAAGTTGCGCAGTGCACTTTAATTTATACGTGCATGCACGCACACACACACAGTTTTGTATGCCTTTATTTAGTATTTTTATTTGTATTTTTGTTTATTAAAATTCTCAACCATTTTTTTCTTTCTCTCTCAATTTTGACTCAATTTTTTTCCAACTTCTTGATTTTTCGCACGCTTCTTAGAAGCGAGCGCAAACTGAAACGCGTTAGATGAGAAAAATCATCCATTAGATCATCGCAGTCAGAGATATATTAAACCAATGATCGTGACTTAAGATAATAACGATCGGTCACTGCGGTTGAGGGGATAACAAGCGTCTTCCGTCGACAATTGCACGGCGGTCCATTTGTAAGTTACTCTGATCGCAAGTAGAAGACGTCCGCGTCTTGCGACACAGGATATACGCTCGTCAATCTGTTGAGTAAATCGGAGTTCAAGGTTGTATGTCGTCTCGCCGATTCTACGCACTCACGATAATAATCGCGATTATAGCGATTCAGCACGGGGTCGAATCAAATGATCGCGCTCCGGAATCTGTTGGCCTATATTCACAACGATCGATATTTTAATTGTATTATTTTAGATAACCGATTAATTGCAATATGTAATTTATCATTAAGTATTATTAAAAAAGTAAGTTCTCTAATGACTGGACGAACATCGCTAGCCGGGCATTTATTAAAAAGAGAAATAGTTGTAAAAGTATTAAAACGTTGAGAATTGTTATAATTAATATTTACATATCTTAAAAGTAGTTTTAATAAATGGCTACAGGGACATTTACCGTCTTAACAATGACGGTAAAAAATAAGATTTGAAAATAATCTGTATCTTATCTTCGATCGAATAGATTATTCAGTCTCTTATCTTGCTCGAGGACAAATGAGTAACATATTTGCTCACGGAAATATCCTGTTCTCGGTTTCGTAAGAACTTGACGCAAGTTGGAGGAAATAATTGATCATCCTTCAGTAAACCGCGGCGTAATTCACCGCGAGCGGAAACCTGCGGCCTTTAATTGATCTCAATTTTTGATGTAAGCCGGCATGTGTCGGAAACGCGCGTTCGGTCTAATTCGCTATTCTAAAATCCACGCGCATTAATCGGTGCTTCCATTTTGTACTTTTGTACTTTGCGGGCGGTGTGTGCGAGCCGCACGTTTCGTTCGCGTATATATATATATTCTCTTTGTAGTCCGTTCATGAATACTACATTGACTACTACCGGTTAGCACGATCACTGAATTCCGCTGAGCAAATGAATAAACACAGTGGCGCGCAAGGAATGAATTGACGCGCATTGCCGCAAATTTATGCGCGCTGCTTTTCGCGCCGCGCAAATAAATAATGCGCGCAAGGATGAATTTTTTGAAAACTATACGAAGAGAGCACGCGCGACGAAATAAACATTTTTTTAGCAAATCGAGAAACGTGCATTCTCTTGTATGTACATACATACTATATATTTTTCTATATATACTCTGTAATACATTTTCAAACGATTTTTTTATAACATGACGTCACAGATTGTGTTCCGCGATATTCTTTTATGAATTTGACAAAACAATATACACATTGAGTTGTCCGGGTTATTGTTGTGTGTGGGTTTTGTTGTGTGTGGCTTTTGTTGTGTACGCTATAAGTAATATCGGAGACACGGAGCGCGGATTCGAATGCTGATTTTCTGATGTTTTTCTAGCATCGCAAAGAAACTCGCGCGCGCGGTTCGAGGATTAAAATGGTCCTTTTGATCCTTTTTTTTTTCATTTCTCGCGCGAGCTCCCGACCGGAATCAAGGTTGATACATGTGCTCTGTCGAAAAAACACGTAACGAGATTACCGATGATCAAGGCTCGGCTTTGCGCTTGCGTGAAAAAGATCGCGACACATTTGCGCGCGGGTGTGTGTATTGGTGTCATAAATTTAATACAGTCGTTGGGACGATCGGACCGAGCATTTTTCGCGAAACAGAACGTAGCGAGGTTACGGGTGGACGAGGACGGGGGGAAGAGAGAGTTTGGAATCGGAAATTGCGAAGCAGGCTAAACGAAAATAACCAGGGCCAGCATGCAGGTCATTGTTTACGTCACCAGACTTTCTCGCGCGACAACCTTTATTCGGTTTCTATCGTGCACTTCTTCATTTGCACACACAGATCGACGAAAATCGGCGCGCTCTGACCTTTTATCCGCGATTAATATCGCGACCGCGGTAGCGGCTCCTTGCAATTTTTAAGCAAACTGTCTCCGGGCGAATAAGAGCTTTTATTTTTTTATCGGCGTAACTCGAAAAAGTCGAGGGTTTGACTTATTCGTTATATAATAACCGATGTAGTTTCTTCGGCGCCAAATATCGTCGGGAAACAATTCGCGGCGTTAATGCGTCTCGTCATGGCTAAATAATATACGCGCGTTCAAAGAACTTTTTCCCTCCCGATGTTTTCTTACGTTGATCGATGTGAATGTTTGAGAACACTGATAGATCTAGAGGAGAGAGTACGCGCGCTCGCCATGAATAATTTAACGCCGAGGGATCAACGTCGCGTCGTGAAAAACTATTAAAATTCGTTAACCTTTTTTGCGCGGAAAACTTTATAACACATCAGGTCATTAACTTCTCTCTGAGAATATGCATTATTCGCCGATTAATCCGTCAATGTTTCGACGACGTTTCTTACCGAAACTTTACGATAGATTCGTCTCACACTTTTCTCTATTCTAATGATTCCGTGGGGAAACAACCGTATAGCTACACCGCTCCGGGCTATGTCGCGCCGATCTTTTGAATGAGAGAACGAGATTTTCTCGCTTTATATCGCGAGAGATTTTAACTTGCAATCAATGTCAGACGAATGAACTGTATTTAACTTTGAAAGCTTTTTAGAAATATTCGCGTAATTTTCTCCAGTTCGATATTTTTACGCATCATTTCTGTCTCTCGATTCTAATAAATCTTTTGAGAAACAACTTGTATTATGTAAGCAAATAGAATTGCCCTGGAGATATTTTTTTAATGCTTCGCATTGTGGTTTTTCGTAACGTATTCTTTTCTTTTCTCCGAACTTTCGTTTTTTTTTTTTTTTTCAAAAAGCACACGTGTTACACGCGCGTTTCTCGGTCGCTCTCCGTGCGAAGGTTTTTAGTTACCTTGAAAGATCATACACCGGGTGTACGTACGTATCTTACACACAACCCTTTGCGGGAGAGAGCGATCACGTAGATTCGCCTGAGCCTCTCTTGCGTGAACCACCCCGGCGCGCGCGATTCCGAGCCCGGGTAGATTCGTAAGAAATCGATACGCGGCAAACCTGCCACCTGCTGGCAGCTTCGGTGCCGACTTAAAAGACCAGGGATTTTACCCGGGATTGTGGATACAGAGGCCTCAAAGGCATCGCTCTCTCTAGCTCGGAGCTCGATACGATCTACCCTCTCTCTGGCCGCAGTCCCGCGCGTCATTTGCCTAAACAACGACCGCGAGATATCGAGCACAAGTTTCCTATCGCTATGCAAATTCGGATATGGATATAGATGCGACACGCATGGTAAAGCCGTGTCGATATGCGTATGACGCACGAGTCACGTCGAGGAGAACCGGGAGCGGATGAATAATTTCGCGACGACTGGTACAGAACGACGGCTGCGTTGTCGTACAAAGCGCTCCGAATAACCCGGACAACTCAATGTATCGTTTTGTCAAATTCATAAAAGAA
>QVOB01021453.1:0-12200 GCA_014839585.1 Pseudomyrmex concolor | reverse complement strand
TATGATATAAATTATTGTAAAAACACACGTTTTACAAATATGTGATAGACACGTGAATTCGCTGTGACTGTTTAATTAAAATAGTTCTATCACGTAGGGATCTCGTGGGTGCTAAAAGGGAGTTTTCTATCACATCTATCACTTTAGATCAGTTTATTAAATCGAAATGGTCGGTAACGTTATTAGTTTTTTTAATGTCTACTTTTTAGACAATTCAAACATATATTTAGTAGCTTTTGGAAAAGATCTCAAATCTAACAAACTCCTACATATGGCTCATTAAGTTTCATTTTCCTGCGTATCAAATTTATCAAAACTGGATTGGAAATTTCAATTTCTTTAGGAAATCCAAGGAATACTGGCTCATTGCTAACAATATTAAGTGACCATTTTACTATTTTGTTATTGATAAAGTTTTCACTGTTTTATATACAAATATATACAAATTTTATTACTTTTTTTATAGAAATCTATAAATAACATGCGGAATACACAGAAAAATAGCAAATTTTAATATTAATCATTTGTATCAAACATAGATATATAAATATATATAAGTTTATATATTTGATACAAGAGTGATGTTTACTTAATACGAACGATCAATATTAGCAGGTACAATATAGACTGTAGCTTTCACTGTGTGTTATGCGCTAAGTATGGAGCTAATCGAAAAAACAATGATGGATCCCCGGTTATTGCGGAATTTGTACCTATTAAATTAGCATGCAATTATGAGTTTGATAATATATAACATTTATTTTATTTTTTATAAATATTAATATATAAAATAATAGATGAGTAAAATATATTATAAAATCTAAGGAAAACTTTCAGTTTGTTTTTGTTGTCTTTTTTTGATTTTTAAGAAATTGATACACTTTTTTTGGCGACGATGACTTGCCTTAGTATGCATGTTCCATATGCTGTTGATTCTTCGTTTTTTGAAGATTTAGATTATATAAGTTTTTGTTTTGGTAATTAATGATATAAAATTTTAGTTCAGTTTTTGTTAAAAAAAACTGATGTAAAGAATGAAACTTCTAGTTTTTAACCAGAAGTTTCATATTCTTAACATTTCAACTATATATAATTACCATGACCGGCCCAGTGGTCTCGCGGCCTGAGTGCGAGGGCTGCGACTAGGAGGTCTCGAGTTCGAATCCACACCGTAGCATTTTTCCGGGTGGATGGGCCGGTCTCTTTCGGTCGAGTTCATCGATTGAAAAGCGAACTGAATCGGGCCTCCGAATGGATCATGGATATAAAAACCGACACTAAAGTGCTCGGTACTTCAGGCCATTTTTCAGAAAATGATCTATAAAAAAAAGAAAAAAAATTCTTTGTTATCTAATTTTAGGACTTACGACTATAATTATAAATTAATACTACTATACTATACTACTATAGTTTTAAATTAATTCAAGATCTTACCTCGTAAATGATTGATTAATTTTTATTTTTGAGAACATCATAAAAAAGGTTTTTGACATTGTTGCTCTGAACTTCAAACAAGTAAAATCAAAGGAAAACTCGGCTGTTTCGCGCATATCTTCCATATATATATCTGTGATATCCCCTACCAAAAAGGGGGAATATCCCTTACCAAAAAGGAGATACCTTAACTCATTGGTTGTCAGGAATACATTCTCTAGACTCTAGAGTGCGGTCAAGACTTGCTGCAAATGTTTCGAAACATTATTCTATCTTTATTCTACATTTAACGAGAAATAAATATAAACGATGCTTCAAAACATTTACAGCGAGACTTTGACCTGAGCGTTATCTATCTGTGTTTAACTTTCGATGAAAAGCAAGGATGAAATGATTCTATGAGCATTGCGAACGGCAAGTGGAACTTATCCTTGGTTGTTAGATTAGGTTAGGTTAGGTTATCACAAGTGAGCTGATTTATTTCTGATTGAGGCTTTACAGTTACAGTTTATCAACTGTCTTTGATGAAAGATATTTATCAAATATCTTTCTGTAGAACTTTGAGAGAACACAAATATGAGTGAATTTAAATTACATCATTTGATAGTGCAATTACTTGAATTATTGGAGTAAGTAGAAAAAACAGTAGTATGTTTTACTAAAACTATTGTGTGAGATTATTACGTTCAAGTTTTTATTCTTAGTACATCTGTATATAAATTGTATTTAATACAGTTCACAGACTTCTCCAGAAATATATTTAGAAAAGATACAAAAAGAAAATGCAGCAGCAAATGGACTCAATGCTGTTGCTCCTCACAGTTGTGTCCAGAATCTTGCGAAAGTTTCACCTCAGCCAGAATTATTTATACAGAAGTATGAAGAATTGAAGTCAAAAAAGTTAGTAAGCTAAAATGGAATTAGTGGATAACGTGTAGTTTGTGGTTATATACACAAAAAAAGAAAAATAATTTATTTGCTTTCCAGAGTAGATTTATTAGGTCCTTTTGTACAAACTTTGGAGTTAATATCTCAGGATGAGAAATTAAAGAATTTTTTATTGAAAACTGCACCTGGATTAACAGCTAGTTCTCTGAAAGATCCAACTATTACACAGGAAGATTTACCTAAGGTAATAAATTATATCATGTTTGTGAAAAATCTTTACTGTTTTATTTATTACTGTTTTATTTATTATAATTTTTGATTGTTTTTTATTGAATAATAAAACATGAACAAACTGTATTAAGAATACAATTGTATTCAGTTTATAATAATGTTTCAAATTAAATATTAAAATGTTTGATAGATTTGCAAAACTGTAATTAAAGCTGCTGTAGAAGGTGGAAAGAAATTAAACCAACAGGTTAATAAAAAACCTGATAGTGCCTTAGCCAAACATAATTGGGTAACAGAACGTCCACGTATTACCTGGGATTTTTACAATGATGCCACTGCTGCGCTTTGTCAAAGTGAATAAACAATCTATTGATTACAAAATTGATTACAAATGTGTGTATGTGTTATTCTAAATCAGTGAAATTATTGCAGAAGTTGTGCCAGTTATATCACAGGAGTCTATACTTCTTTGGGACATACTGTACTGTTTGAAAGGAATAGATGGAGCATATATTGTCTCAGAACCTTTGTCAAGTCCTTATGCTGTTAGAAACTTTACTATATCATCAGATGTTAGTAAGTAAAATCTAAGCAAATTAAATTTGAATTTTTTAAATAGAAAGATAAATTTAAAAAGATTGTTTCTTTCTAGATATATCATTCAAACAATTGTCTCAACAGATATTACCTTTGGCTTCTTATTACTCCATGACAGTTAGATTTGTTGAAGAGAAAATCTCGCCCGAAGACGGGCAAGTCAATCATGCTCTGAGAGGAGCCATTCGCTCTTTGCTGAAGGATTATTTAGTAAGACATTATGGGCATATTTTAAGAAATTTACACCAAAATATATCTAATAAATGCTTTTTTAATATTTTAGCTTTTTATCGTGCAACTTGAAACGGAACATATCCAAGGTAAATTAAGTTTGCAAAAATTGTGGTTTTATATTCAGCCCACCATGCTTACAATGTCCATACTTTCTCAAATCACGTCCACGATATGCAAGGTGAGTGGAGTTTGCTGTGAATTAAATAATTATGCGACTATCTTTAAATATATAATTAATTATATAAAGATATTAAACAAATATAAAGATATTTGCTCTACATTTTTTAATAGTGAAAATAATATTCTAGGCAAACGCTAGAGGGGGAAAAGTTTTGAGTCTTCTTCACGAACAGACATTGAACAATGTTAGTGGTGAAGCCAAATCCAAAGAACTGTGTTTGTACTTGATGCAGGCGGCGAGCATGCCCTACATGCAAATTTTAGAAAAATGGGTTTACAAGGGAGTTATATGCGATCCGTACCAAGAAGTGAGTACCGTTACACGCGCCGATCTTACACACCGCATATTACAACGTACTCACGTTTATGTATTTATCAGTTCTTCGTAGAAGATAATGAACTGGTTCAAAGGGAGGAACTTCCTGTGGATTATTCCGCGGATTATTGGGAAAAACGTTACACGATGCGACCGGAAAGGATACCTGTGTTTCTAAATGAGCACGCACAAACTATTCTGAGAACAGGAAAATATTTCAATGTGATCAGACAATGTGGTACGCTTTTCTAATAATGTGACATTTATTGTTTCATGAGTGTTTATGTGAATTAATTTACTAAGTATTAAAATACGTATTGAATTTTTAAGGTAAAACAGTGCAGTGGGGAAAACAAGAGCCGTTGAGCTATCAGTGCCAGGGACAGAAGTACATAGCGGCTATCGATAGAGCGTATTCGGAAGCCGCCAGACAATTATTGGAGGTGCTGATGAAGGAAAATGACCTAATGGGTAGACTGCGCAGTGTAAAGAGTTACTTCCTTCTTGCCCAAGGAGATTTTATGGTAAGATCTAGCACATGTTTGGTGTGAAAGTATATTCAAGTTACCTGTTATTTAAAAGTTTAATGATTTTTTTGTATGTATTAAGAATATCTAATCGTAATTTTACACATTAGGTTCAATTTATGAATCTGTGCGAGGCCGAGTTGAACAAAAGTATGTACGATATCGTTTTACATCGTCTGGCATCGCTTCTCGAGGTCGCTTTGCGAATGTCTACCGCGGACTCAGATCCCTACAAAGACGATCTGAAACCTGAATTGCTTCCGTACGATTTACAGTATCAAATGTTTCGAATACTCTCTATCCAAACCAGAGACGAGAAAGGTATTTTATTGAAAGTGTTATTCGATTATGTATCTGATCAGAGAAATTTAAAACAAGATAATAACGAATTTCTCAGAGTATTGTCTTCAAGCGGGTAAAGTTTTGACCGGTTTGGAAGCTTTCGTCTTCAATTACGATGTAAAATGGCCGATTTCCCTAATTATCAATAGGAAGGCGATAGCTTGTTACCAGATGTTGTTCAGACATTTATTTTATTGCAAATACGTTGAAAGACTATTGTGCAGGTGAGTGACTGCTGCTGTATTTCAAAATGTATTGCAATTTCATATATTTCTCAGTCAGAAGTCATGTATTTATTAAATTGTATAGAGTCTGGATTAGCAATAAAATAGCAAAAACGTTTACACACGAGGTGGCCATGGCGTACAGACAAGCATTTTCATTGCGACAAAGGATGCTCGATTGTATACAGCACCTGGAATACTATATGATGGTGGAAGTCATAGAACCAAATTGGTTGAAATTTATTAATAAGATGAGCAAGGTAGATTAAAAGTTTATATTGCATTATACGCAAACTGAATATTTGTATCTTTTTTCTAATCTTTGTTTTTATTTTTTGTCTAATTCGTAAAATTATAATCAGGTCAGTAACGTTGATGACGTGCTTAATGTGCATCAGGATTTGCAAGACAGTTATTTGAAAGAATGTATGTTGACGGATCCCGATCTTCTTAGCTGCATCACAGGCATATGCGCCGTTTGTATAGAATTCTGCAATTTCATGCAGGTAAGAACAATTCTGGGCGTTACACATCTACATACAGGTTTTGTTTACTTCGGTGCATGCACGAATTCGGTGCATCTGGTGATCTTTTCGTCTAAGTTGCTGCGACCGATCGTTTCAATTCGATCTGTTATGACGCTTTAATTTTTATTACATCATACACTTCTAATCTAAATACTAATAACTCTTAAGTCTCATGTTCTTTCCCGCCTTGTGCACGGTAATTTCGAAATTTGTAATTTTTATCTTGATGCATACAGTTGATCAAAATAAACGACGATGTAATGTAATGAGTAAAAAAATATTAATAAGGGATAAGACTTACAAAATTTCGGTCAATTAAATTTTTAATGTTTTTGCTGATGTTAAGCGTATGAGCCGCTACTACATTGATGCCGAATTGACATCCATGATTGGTGCCTGTCAGGAAGATGTCTATGAATATGAGGTATATTGCATAAGCTTTAAGCTCGTCCTCATGCATCCGTAGTCCTAGAATTCATGAACGTTCTTTTTGAAGACAAGGCATCTTTTTTAAAGATCATTTATATTGTTAAGAACATGTGACTGCTACATATATGTGTGTTTACTATACAATTTGCATGAGAGATATGACTGAATGATCTACAAAAATTAATTTGAAATATATATAGAGTTATTTCTTAAATCTAAGAGAATACTTTTGGACAGTTTTATTTCACATTGCATATATTGTTTACGTATGATACAAAGTTTTAATATACATTTCGTTACAGGATAATTTTGAAGTAAGTAAAGATACTTACTCTAACTTTAAGGCAACTTTTGACCAAAGGTTTTACAACGTCTGTATGATAGGCAATCCACTACGCTTTTATGCATGGTTTCTTTATAAGCGTGACTTGCGCAGTGGCGCCTAAAAAACTGTTCGGTTTTCTTTGTTGATTCTAAGATAACTCTGGTATTTGTTTCAAAATTATCTTGTATAGAAGATTGTGTGCTCTTAACATTACAAAATGATTTTATTTTACATTTTTCATTATATACAAATGTAAGTTTACATGTGTGTTTGCTAATATAAATCGTATACGCATTCTGTCAAACGTTTGAAGACGACGAAGTGAGTATAACAATTAAGAAATGAATATGTGAAATCCAGTATTTGTATGTACAAGGTATTCTATACTTTTCCAGTAGGATATATGTTTTTTATATATACACATGTCTTTTAAAAACATAATCTTGGAGAGCTCTTTGTAATTCAGAAAACAAAACGTAATTTTTGCATGCTTCATATAGGATAAATTAAGATTTTTTTGTCATCTATTATTTTGCTTGTTTCCCTCACAAAATGTCGAGTATTTCATTCTACAGACTCAAACACTTTGCAATCAAGATTTATTTTAAATATCACTATCAATGCTCGAAAATGATTATTTGTGTCGTTTTTTAATTAGAATTTTAAAGTTGATAAAAGTAAAATTGATCTTTATGGCTAGAGAGAATTGCGAGGTGTTTCCATCAACACACAATATTATTTCTTTTATCATTTTCTTTCGGATGAATCATTATAAAAAGTGTTAAATTTTTGATTACTTCTCCGGAATTGCTTCTTAAGTTTGGTTGCACGTCACATACGTAACGTACTTGTTTATAATGTATCAAGCGATTGTTTTCTTTAGAGCGAGAACAGTGCATCGACAACAAAAGATGGGACTGGAAGCTTCGAGGAAACGATTGTATCATTAGACGAGAAGTTTACTAAGATATTAACACAGCTTTTAGACCGAATCTGTGATTTGGGATGTGATAACAACAATGAGAAACTACTCAACGTGTTGTGTCGGTAAGTTTCGCTTTGTTCAAGCGAATTTATATTTTATAAAATTAAACACAAAAAACGTTCCAAAGAAATATACGTACATTACATAAATTCTCTGTGCTTTAATATCACACACGTTTTGCGTTCCTGAAAAATATGTGTTTTTAAAATGGACAGGCTTGACTTCAATATGTTCTACACCGAGATATTGGTACGTCGGGAGAAAGAGAAGACTGTCGCTCAGCAGGACGTATCCGGCTAGCACGCCCTCGACGATTTCTTCGCCAAGGTGTAAATTTGTACGACAATAAGTCGATAACAAATCTCGAAAACATTATTCACAATCATTTTCTCTCGTTTACGCGCGTACCTGTAGATGACTTTTCAAATTTTTCTTATAAGATATATTTATTGTGCAAAAAAAAAAAAAAAAAAAAATAGCAATGTGTGAAAAACAATCGTTACAAACATTTGTTTATGATAGTGTAGTACAAAATGTGTGTGGGTAAGAAGGCAATTTTTTTAAAACGCATTGAATATATATTTGTTATACGTTGTAAATCGTGCAACACAGTCTCACATTATATTTGTATATCATGTAATAACACTTAAATGTGTATGTGCTAATCTCGACTAGGAATGCATAGTTTAATGGCACGCGGCTCCTCACCTAAGCTTGATTTTATGTAATAAATTGTAACATTTGATAGAGCATTTATTATGTGGTATATCGTGTAACACAATTAGTTTTATATAACACGTTTTTACAAGTACTTCTCAGAAGAGAAGAAAAAGTTAATCGTATAAAATATCACAGTCTCCGTCGAAAAAATAGTCATATTTCATACGCTTTTATTGCGAATTTCCCGTCATGTTATTGTTATTTTCAACCGCGAGTCTCACGTTATTCAAAGCGTTCTCCATCGCCGCCAGTTTTGTCTGCATATTGTTTAGCGTCATCATTATCCTTTCGTTCTCCGAAAGTCGAGTTTTGTTCAAGATAATCCGTTTCGCCTGTTTGATTATGTCGCGATCCATTTTCGTGGTTACGACGCGATTCGCAGATTCGTCGCGAATATATATATAGTTCTCGTGATTGTTCGGGTCGCAATAGTTAAGACAGTTGTGGAGTTTCTTCGCTAGGAAATTGAAAGGATTCCAGCGCGAATTACGGCAGCACAAGATGAACGGTTTTCCGACGGCCATGTCCTCTATGTACGCGAGCAGATGTACCCTGGAGACTTGTACGACCAGCTCGGCTTTGTTCAGGATCTCGGCGGTGTCGCTCACCGCCAGACCGTTGAGCAGATTGAACAGAACGATCGGCAGGAGCACTACAAACAAGATGAACACGACGCGGCTCCAGAAGGGATACGAGACGAACGGAATGTCGCTGGCATCGAACTCGCCGGAGAACATGATGATGGTTTTGAACAGCGAGAGAGCAAAACTGCCGAAGTGCGTGTCTTCGCCGTCCTTGAAGAGAGTGTAGAACGACAGAGCGAAGGCGATGATGAGGAGCGTGTAGGGAATGAGGAAACGCGCGAAGTTTAGGGATACCGTGCGGAACATCTCGATGTTGATGGACATGCGCGGATGCTGACTGATCAGAAGCACCAGTTCCCAAGTGGAGATCAGAATCATCACGGCGCCGATTTGGAGATCCGCGCCGCACAAGAGAACAGCGGTCAGCGCGATCAATGCGATTGAGAGATAATTTCTCGGATTCTTCACGTAGTGCAAAGGACAAGAGGTGAACTGCAGGAATTCCCGGAAAACGAAGAACAACAGCAGCACGGCGTTGACAATCCACAGCAAGTTGGTCCACCAAGTCATGCCGTTCTCACAACTGACCTCCCGTTCCCATTTGCCGTTTCCGAAATTGTTATCAGTCGTGTCGTTTTTACATGACGGAACATTGTAGGCTCTGCTCAGAATGTAAGTGTTCAGCACGACGAAGAAGAGCACGTAGAAGAGGAAGTTCGCAATCAAGAAGTGTCGTATTTTGTACCACTTGATGTAGAGGTAAGACGAGAGTAACGGATGCTTAAGCAGAGGTTTCGTACTCTTGTGAGCAATTATGTACTTGAACAAGTCCATCTCGCGGCTCGTGCGGCACGCACTCGTCTGCGTTTTGTCGGATTTTGCGTCATTCGGCATCAGGCAACGATAGTCGACCTCGACTTTGTACTCGTTTATGCATATCGATATCTCCGCGTTCGTATCACACAATTGGTCATCCTTCCTGCTCTTTCGTATCTTTAAACATTCATCAAAGTACTGCGACAACGTGCACGTTGAGATATCCGCGATCGGTGGTACGTCGTAATTATTTCGGTGACCGATGTAGCTTCCCCGCTCGAGGAGCAGAGACACCGCCTCGTGGCAATTCGCCCGGGCCGCGTGATGTAGCGGCGTATTGCCCTTGTCTGTAAAGTAAAAAAGCATTGAGTTTTTTTAAAAAAAAAAAAACATTTATTATAAAAGATCGGAGAAGAGATCGCGTTGCTTATACTTTTAAATTTTTTAAATATTTAAATATTTTATATTAATATTTAATGTTTTATATCTAGAGTGTCATTTTTTCATATTATTTATAATATTGCAATATATACTCACTGTCTGTGCAACGAACGTTTACGTTTTCTTTCAGGATCAACTTCAGACACTCCAAACGATCAGAAGTGTTGTCATCTCCATGTTTCCCGGGCGTTCCTAGTTCCATGCAGGCGTACAGAACCAGATCGTTGGCCACGTCAGGTTCCGCACGCAGCAATTGTCCGAGGATAGCGAGATGACCGCGCTGAACAGCCATGGCTGCGGCTCTCCTCACACTGAATTGCCTTCCCTTTAGTTTCTTCAAGATCGCCGTCACGGCCTCGTGAAAATTGCGGTCCGCGGCTTTCTCCAGCAGATCCTCAGCCATGTCGTGAAGCACGTCCAGCTCGACGAGCTCCAAATTCTTTAGGAAGTTTATCTTGTCGTTGTTGTTCAGATAATGTGTAAAAGTGTACTCGTCTATTTCTCTATGTTGGAGTTTGGGCGGCAACAATGGCACCAAGTCCTGTAGCGTCTTCTCGATTATCTCCCGCGTCGTCTGATTCCTGAAGTCCTTGAAGCTGTCCACGTCCAGATACTGTCGGCACTGTTTAAGTATCAGTTCCGCCATTTCGCGATGGCCCAATCTCACCGCGTTGTGCATAGCTGTCTGTTCCTTGCTGTCGGGAATACTGGCGCTGGCGCCTCTCTGCAGTAACATCGCAGCGCATGTAAGGTCTTTTTTCTTCACCGCGATGTGCAGAGCGGTTTGCTTGCCGGCCTTGATATCCGGGTTGGTCGTTGGGTTCTCCAGCAAAGCCGACAACGTGCTCGTGTGTCCTCCCTCGACGGCAAAGTGAACAGGAGCGCGATTGTGTGTCTTGTTCACTCTGTTGGGATTTGCGCCTTTGAGTAAGAGAAACTTCACGAATTCTGTCAGGCCATTTCTGCTAGCGATGTCGAGACACGTTTCCTCCGCGTGATTAGGAAAGACGAAGTCGATGTCCAGAGCAGGTGGCTGCTTTCCCAAGTTGTGGTTTATTGTCTTCTCGAAGGAACGAAAGTCCTTGGACGTCAAAGCCTTCAGCAGAAGATCGTGGACGATTTTCTCGTTCTCTGGCGCAAGATGAGAGACGACGTTCAGAAGAAGATCCTCTTGTATATCTTTTTCGTAGTCCATCTTCGTGGCTGACGATGCGGAATATTAAGTAGAAGTAAAATATAAACTAGAAATTAAATACAAAGATTTGTTAGATATCGGATCAAATTTCGATCGATGATTGAAAAAGTGAATTGCATAGCTTTTTTATTTCGCTCTTCGTTCGTGCGTGAAGAGCTTCTCTCTCATTGAACACACGTGTGCGGACACAGACAAATTGCGTGATGGCACACGGTCGCTCGTGTGTGTTTGAACATTACTCGCGCAAGCTCCCGTTTTGTTGCACGCGTGGATGTGGCGGGCCGCTGATCTCACCGGCATGGTTTATTGAAACGCAAATTAAACTCTTTGCTCGCAAACGCGTCGCAGAGAGTATTACGTACTTGTTCCCTACTCACCGAAAAAAAAGTTTTATTGAGATAACCAAAATTTGATAAATCAAACCAAATAAAGTGTTTTGAAAACCAGATTTTGGTTGAAATTACCAAAATTTGATAATCTCAACAAAACTGTTTTTTCTGTAGTTCCTCGACGCATCATCTCTCTTATCGCTGGCGTACAATGCACATCCGATCGGGGTTCCAATTGTGGAATGCAATTCCTCAATTCTAATTATAGAATAGACCGTACTTATGACTCATTAGTCTCCCGATGTAAAGGTACTTACGTATTGTCCCCGGTAATAAACTTCCTGTTATATAAAAATCGATTCGACGCGCGAAATCGTCGACAATGTGACTGTCACTACAATATGACAGTGCGCTATTGTTTCTAATCTAACTCTTCTAATTTAATTTAATCTTCTTTGTTTTTCATCAAGATTAATTGTTGAAGATATCTCGACATATAAAGAAATTCTTTACACATGAGTATTTACAAATGCTATAAAATATTGCGATTTACTTTTTGTTCTATACGTAATCGATAAATGAAACAATTAACATTGAGTTTTAATTTATAGAGCGTGTTCGTGAGAATCAACGAGACTGAGAAATTTTTTTTTTCACCACGGAGCTCACATATGAGCGGTTCGCGACGCCATTTCGTTGGAGTGTACATTAAAGGCAATGTAATGCTAAAGTAACACATGTGTGATACACGTACATGTGTATCACAAGTTCCAGCATCATCGAGCGGACTGTGTAACGGAAACGTTTGATGTGCACGAAAAATCGCGTCGATGTAAAATTTGAAAAGGAATGAACGAGTGCAACAGGTGGGGCACG
>QVOB01021446.1:0-11283 GCA_014839585.1 Pseudomyrmex concolor | reverse complement strand
AAACGATTCTTCTACATAATAATGTATATGTGACTTTCTATCTGCGATCTCTATTTTTCTCGAACAAGAATAGAGCATGTAGATATGCACGCACGCACACGGCATTCTGCAAAGTCAATTTCGCTGTGTGTAAGAGCTTATTTTCTTCGTCATAAATATCTCATTGCATAATTTTTTATCAACTTACTCTCGTACAATCTAACTGTCGAATCTGCGCACAGACAATTTTACCACTGCGCGCATAAATGTTCTATATGTCATTTTCTGTTCTTCTCTAAATTTTCTTGCTTTACTTGCTGTTTCTAAGTTTTTGGGATTTATTTCTTTTTAATTTGCAGTGATCAATGAGTTGTTACTTACAAAAATTTATTGACATTCTATATTTTTGATAACCTTCTTAAAATTCTGCTAGGTGGAACTTAAAAGCGATATAAACAACGATAATAATTCGCAGCGAACGGTCTCTCTCTCTCTCTCTCTCTCTTTCTCTCTCTCTCTGTCTGTCTTTCTCTTCCCCTTTCTCGGTCTATGGTATATCATTGGCCCGGGCTGGGCGGAGTACTGTGCGAGGCAGGCGCCGGCAGCGATAGATACCGCTAATTATCGATCGTAAATAACGTCACGGGCCGCACGGCAGCCCGATCCTATCGGTTCCTCGGTACCGGCGTATATCGCCGACATACGATTTTAACCCGCAGTTTCGCGGCGCGGTGGCGGCGGCGACCGCGCGATGATATAGATGCGCATCGTCTCTGAAACTTGGCCGCCGAAAGGGAACAGGTCTCCGGGCCTCGTCGTCGTTTCTACCGACGATGCGCATGCGGTCGCTCTCAGGGTGGCTTGGGTATATTACACGCGACGTGGCCGCGCACGGTTATTACGAGTGTGCGATTGTAATTGCGGCTATGCCCCGGCCTTTCTCTCTTTCTTTCTTGCATACCGACGCGCCGCAACGTGTGATTTGCGTTGCGCTGCGGGAAACGCGCGCACGAGTCGCCGACCGGCTACCTGGCGCGAGTCAAGTCTGCGAATGTACGGCCACGCTCGGCTTCCGCGCTCGATTCTCGGCTTTGATAATGGCGACCGCTTTCACGCGGTAAAGAAAAGCGCCGATATGTACCGAAAGAAAAAAAAAGATTTATTGTCTCTGTGAAGATCCTTAATAGTTTCGATCGAGTTCACTTGCCTCGCGAGATAAAGAGAATCGAGTAATAAAACAACTATGCGTGTGCGTATTATGTCGCAAATTATGAAACTTTTCCTCCGGAAATTTGCATTTACTGTCGATGGAAATTAATTGCGCGGAAGTAACTCGTGGCCGCGCGGGCTGCAAGCACAAGCGACCGATGTTATCGGCGCTCGTTTAATTAAAATCCGACTTAATCGCGTATACGTGACATTCTTCGCGACATAATCGCTCCCGTGAATCGGCCAAGAGCGAGATTCGCCCGTTCGACAATGCTAGAAATACGAAGCGAGGGACCAGCTCTCGTCTCGTGCGATCGAATGCTCGGCCGAGTCACGCTGCGCGCGTTCTCTCTTTCGATTCTCTCGCGATCGTTGAGTGAGTGGCTCGATTTGCAATCGGCATGCCATATCTAGCGGTGCGCGAATATGCGCGGCCGCAGGGCACGTCATATTGATTCTTGTTTTGATAGCGTTCTGCAGTAGTTTCTTTGAACAAACGACGCACATGGCGCGAACGTCAAGAGAGAAAGAAAGAGTGATTTTATATGTATATATTCGGAACAAACGCAACATAAGACACGGTATTGTCGACGTGCACAATGAGCTCGTTCTCCCCGAGCACGGAGAACGATTGCTGGACGACCATATGATGTTGGTCGGCGCTACGCGACCACCAATCAACGATTTCGATACACACAGGCGAAAGAACATCAATCACGAAACAATTTTATTATTATTCTTAATGGTTTAATTATTTATTGTCTCGAATACTGTATAATTATTCTTGCAAATGTGACGAGAGGATGTTGTCCATTTACGAACGAGAACGCGTTTTTAGTTGACGTGATTCTTAATACGCGGCTCTCTGATTACCGATCAATCGACTAGCTTAATGAGACTACCTTCGTTTTTCGCGATCTTTTCTCTGGAAATGCAAAATACATAACACGCTGCTTTAATTACATAACGATAATATCGGTTATGACGTTTTACATTTTCTTTGCGCTTATAATCTCGATTACTTTCGATTTCCCACTACTGTCTAGAACGCAACGCTAAATATGATCAAAAAGAAAAGCAATAATAAGCGCAATATATCTATCTAATGTTTTTGCATATAATTAGCTTTTAATGATCGGAAGATTCGTATTCTACTACTGTCGCAGCTACGAACCATCACTAAAATCATCAGTTACTTCGCTATTACAAACGAGCCATTAAATTTCTGTTTGCTTTTTCTGCACAGTCCGATCGAACGATTCTCTTTGAGCCAAGATCATTTTTCCCCCACTGTCATCGCGCCAATTTCTGCCGGCATCGGAAGCAGCGCTGCAGTTGACACCTTCACGACAACGATATTTTCTTACGTTGCCGTACCCTGATGTCGTTCCTTTGGTCGTTCCTTTGGTCGTTCCTTCTCTACAACGACGGAGTTTCTTGCAGGATAAAAAGGAAGAGGAGAGAGAAAGAGAGAAAAAGAGAGAGAGAGAGAGAGAGAGAGAATGCACGCGCCCTATCATGCGGAGTGATATCGCGTTACTGCGCCGGCCTTTGATCTCGCGACACTTACAATTTTCCCGACCGGCGATACACCCTTATTTCGCGTCGCGCCACGCGAGTTCTAATGAGAGGCTATAGTCGCGCTGCCTGCCACCCTCCGTTCCCCTTTCCTCCCGGTGTTCCTGACCATCCCCGCGCCGGGTGTATCGTAATCACAAGGCATGATGGCTTGTTCCTGCTGTTGCTGCTGCTGCTGCTGCTGCTGCCGCCATGACCCGCCATCCTCGTCGCCGCCATCGACTACTTCGTCATACTCCCGTCCCTTTTGCTACTATCCCTTTTTCCGGAACCCCCTGATCTTCTCGCTATTACCGTACCGTGTGAAACGTTGATACGGGCGTCGCGCGCGCGTTAACAGTGTCAAACGAGAGCGCAATAACGTTTCCTCAGCCCAAAAGGCCTGTAACTAGAGTCATCAGTTTCGCGAGAAGTCAGTTTCCCGTGCAGCAATGCTACTGATAGGAAGCCACCGAGGGATTTTGTTTCTAACGATCGTCTCGGTCGCTGTAACGCGTTTATTATGCAAGTAACATAGTTTAAAATGAGAGGATCGCTGTCACACTGGAAAGAACACGCTTGAATCCCATCGTTTCTTGAATTCAGTTCAATTCATTTGTTTTACATTTTTGAAAAAATTAACGTCAATTGAGAGATAGAAGTTGAACGCGCTCGTACTGTGGCATTTGAAAGAGATGAAAGTTTGAAACATGTCACAAGTGTACAACGATAAGCGCGAGACTTTCTCCGCAAAAGAAAAATTATAATATCAATATATACAGGTACTAGACTGTTGGATAAAACTACGGGTACAGATGATTTTAACACGGATAGGTCACTTGTAATCTAGTCTTCTTACCTTTAGCAGAAAGATGTTAAAGGTCGTTCGATGTTCTATACATGTTTGCCAGTCTTCGAGATTATGTGTCTTAGTGATCTCTCTTGCTAGTAGATATATATCTCCGTTCGAAACGTCGGTAAGTTTCTCTCGACGAGAAGAAGAGGCTGCCACCGCGCACACACGTCGGAGCCGTTGCTCGGAGCCTCGGTGCAAATACAATAACCCTTTATTTGTTCCCCTTTCCTCGCGAGGCTGGCCGTGATTCAACAATACTCGACGTGTAGGCGGCAAACATCGCCGCCTCGCCCGGTCACTCGCCCCCGGCGATTTTCGCGAAATTCACCAATGAGTCCGACCAAGGATACAGGGATGAAGAGTCGGATATATAGCGCGAGTTCTCCGCATAAAGGTTCTCTCACATTGTTCCTTTGCTCCGATTGTTTACAAACGTTCTGACATTTTGATTGAGCCACAGCGTGTCTCAAATTAAAATGCATTATCAATTTTACGTTTAATAAAAAGAAGGTAGAAGAGACAAGGTTAATGCTTCTTCTCTCTTTTTGAGTTCTTTATCAAAGATTTATTTGTAGAAAATTTGCTACGCATTTAATTTTTTATTTTAAGAAATTAGTAGTGACTTTTTGATCAGTAGTATAGTAGTTACATATTTGTAATAATCGACGATGTGGAAGGAGCTTGATGCCGAAGAAGAATAGCGATGGAAGTGTCGAGGGTAGCTCGATTGAGCACGTAGTAGAAGAAATTCTGCAAAAGAGTGCGAGAAAGAGCGAACGTGAGAAAAAGAGAGAGAAAGAAAAAAGAGAGAAAGATAGACAAGGAAAGAAGAGAAGCGTTGTTGGACACCAGAGCAAACACTTCAGGAGATTGCCGCTCCTGCGTTGCAACGACGTTTCGTGTCGCGCCCGCCTGCGGAAATCCTTACTTTCCCGAAAATCTGTAATCTTCCTGAAGGGCATGGATTAATTCCCTCGACGCGTCACGCGTGCCCTTCGTGTTTTTCGTACGGCATCTGATCGATGCGATTGCCAAGAGCGCTGAAGATTTTATTTACTTCACATATATATATACTGTAATTGAAATTAAATTTTGAAACGCGCGAAAACACTTTTACGCAGTTAAAATTGTTTTTCGCGAAAAAAAATTCCGTTCTCGTGATTTTGCACGCAAAGCTCGACGTGATCATCACGAGTTCTTTTCGTTCGCGGGTTTTCTTTGTAAAGTCAAGACGCGATGCAGTTTTGCCTCGTCTCTTGAATATAATACGCGCGCCAAGGGAAGGATCTGTCTCAGCCGCGGCACGCTGGCAGCTACGGTCTCATGCAGGTGGAATGTTAAGAACTCGTTTGGATATATCCTTAACCTCCGTGCTGATTCTGCGCTTCACGGGGCCCCGGGGTGGATCCCTGAAGGAGCAATTAAGCCTGAAGTGTTTCCTGCAAGGTGTGACTCGTAGAAACGCGCGGACGGGAACGAGAACGCCGGCCACCTGACACGACCGGCAGAGAGAGACAACTTCTTGCACGTCAAACGGTAGTAATTCAACATTTTATTCGAAGAGGATGCAATATACATTCATCGGACTGTCTACTTACGTCGGATCGACGCGTAACTTGTAATCTTATACGATATTTTTCGGCTCCGTACGATCGTTCCGTTTCGCCGTACTCGGCGAAGTTCGCGCGCTTTCAAACCTCTTCAACCAGTTCCTTTTATTCTCTCTCTCTCTCTCTCTCTCTCTCTCTCTCAAATCACCGCGCGATTTTTGGCTTTGCTCTCGCGGATGATTCGTGCACTCGAAAAAGTTATCGATCATCAACGCGGCGCGAACTTCGCAATAAATCGACAATGATAGGCAGCCGTATAAATGAAGGTAGAGATGTAAAGAAGATGATAGGAATTTAAGACAGAGATTTGAATCGCAGAAATACGAAGACTTTTTTGACTTTTATATTTTTCAGCATAATTAATGTATAATTTGAATGAGAAAATATCCGGGAACGGAGAGAAGAGGCAAACACAGTCTGTTTGTATTATTTCGTTTTCGCAAAAAATTTCTCTCCAGAACAGAATATTCAATAATCGTGAGAGATTCACGCGCGGTAGTAAATATCTCGGCGCGCGATGGTAGATAATAAAACAAACAGGCCTATTGAAAAAAAGCTGCAACCTGCCATGCCGGGCATTTTGGAGTTTGCTGCCGTCACGTCGTCGGCGGGAGACTTCACCTTCTCTTTCTCTCCTTGTCCTCCTTTCCCTTCGGGATGCCGCTTAATTGCGGGAATAATAATCTCCCGAGGAATTATAATCGCGGAGGTGTCACGTTGGCAAAACCGTTTTCTCTCCCTTTCTCTCTCTCTTTCTCTCCGTGTGTATCGCGGCACGAATGGAGATTCTCGAGTGCGCGAGAAGGCGGAGGTGGAGAACGTAGCACAAAAGAGGGAATTGAATTAAAATCTGGCCCGTCATGCCTCGGATAAATTCGAATTAATTAAGCGGTTTTGGCCTAGGCTTTCGAGTCTCTTCGTCGCCGTTTGCTCTTTTCCATTTCTTATTCTCTCCCCGCCACCGCCGCCTCATCTCACTATCGACCTTGCATCTTTCTCGCGCTCCTTCCATTTCTTCCTCCCTCCTTTCACTTAACCTCCCCGCGATCTGTCTTTCTCCTTTTCAAATTTTTATTTTTCACTCCGAAGGCTCCGTGGCAACTTAAGCGCGGGAGCCATTCCGGTAGCTGATGGGTTAATTGAGAGCCGAACTAGCCCTCAGACACAAAAGGGCTTTCATGGACCAACGAGGCTGCGATGTCGGATAATGCCTTGCGATATCCCTTGTTGCCTTTCGCTGTTTAATATATATCGGCATTGAGTCTTTTGATTTTTTGATCGGACTGCTGCGCATTATTTATAGTAACACGATTAAATTCTTGTTTTGCGTTGATATGTCTTCTCACATTTTTTAAAAACAAAATGTTATAAATTTTAATTATATTAATATTTGTTAGATATTGTGCAATATTGATAGAGTGAAGTACATTTTCCGTGCTTTTTTGTTGCATAAAAGATAAGTTTGTTCTATCATATTTTGAGTCTTTTTCTTGTTTTCAAAGAGTTAACCACTAAATTCTTTCGGCTAGAAAACTAGTAGCTATTGTGCTACATTATAAGCATCCAGGAACATTTTGTAACGGGTTGCTGAAAGCTGCAATAACAGCATGAATATTTCATCTCGTCATAAAGCACTCGATGCTGAACCCCTTTCAGCCGTTCTCCGGTTCAACCTTCTTGGGTCATCGGCGCCCGTTAATTGTCTTCAGAATCGTTTCGAGCTATCGTCCTTGAAGCTGGTCCGTACCACTTGAATCTCGCTGTTTCCGCAGCTTGCCGCAGCATCCGGTAATGAGACGTCCTCGAATCAGGTTGGTGGACCAGTTTTAGTTTTGGCGCGGTGTGTGTGTGTGTGTTTTCTTTTCTTCTCTTTTTTTCTTTTTCCACAACTACCACTTTGCCGGACGACGGTCAGTGGAGTTGATGTGGCGGTTAAGTAACTGGTTCGTTAGAATGTTTATTTGCTTATGGCTCCTTTGTGGGGCTTCGAGACTAGTGTTATGACGACCTGTTACCATCCCCAGCCTCTCTTCGCGCCACATATGTCCTCATGGACACGGGAAGGACATCTTTCAATAGTATTCACGTGTTCTCCCCTCCCTTCCGAAATTCTACTTATTTCCCCTAAAGAGGAGCCGAAGATAACACGAGAGCTTACGATCGTAATAATACGACACTGGAGAACTGGCGCTTGCAATTGTCGCCTTGAATTATTTGATAAGCAACAACGAAGAATTAGACTTGACGCTTCGAACGAGTGTAATCATACAATTGCGTTTAAATAGCATTTAATACGCGCTGATTTATCTCTAGGAATATATCATCAAATAAAAATGATTTTATCATTATTCCATGTTTGTCAATCATTTCTACTAGTCTTTTATCGATTCAGCATTTTTACACATTTGATCTCTTGTAATTATCAACACATATGTCACAAGTCGAAGTATATATACTTTCCTTCTAAGGTTTCACCCTACCGATGATTCATCTTGAATTACGCGAGTAACACTTCCACGCGCGTCTTAAATGCCTGATAGAATTTCTCACCTTCGATAAATAGTGTGTGGATTTGCATACGCGTATTTTCTTGCTCATATTCTAGTGTGAACTTGGATTTTCAACGAATTAAATTTTTCAAACGAAAAATGTTAGTATTTTTGCAAACACAAGAGAAAGCACACGCGTTCAACACAAAACTACTTTGTTCAAAATTATTTATAATTGTTCACGAAAGTCTTCGAAAATCGCCGCGAGTTCTTATCCGGACAATATCCTGTGTAATATCCGCGTTCGATGAATGCGAAGAGGACCTCGATCATTAGTCAGTTCGTGTCTAACGGACGTATCGAGAAACGCGCTCGCATTAGAGACCGAAGAATGAAGACGTTTCGGGTGTAGTGGAAACTCCTTTCATCAATTATATCGTCGACGTGCGGGACAGTAGCCGTTCATTAAAAGCGTATATACGAGGCTGCTCGTTGCACCAAGAAAAATACGCTAACGATACCGCTCGTGAACGTGTTCTGAATGCCGCTCGCGTCCGCGAGCTTTTACTTTGTGTATTCGTAATCCCTCCCTCCCCCTTTCTTCTTCTCCCGACTCTTACGTTTGATTCCCGAGTACGTACGCGGCCGTCTCGGCAATAATGCAAAGTGTGGAGTCACCCTGCGGATGGTAGTCACACACAGGTATCGCTTCTGCTTCTTATTTATATAAATGACCAGCGCATATTTTTCTTTTTTTTAACTCGGAGCACCCGGCGCGGACGACTCACGCGCACGACTGTTTTCACGACGAGTATATATGCATACATACACGCGCTACGGTCCCGCGTGTTGACTCGATGATAAATTAATTGCAACGCAGAACTAATGTCACGGCTAACGCGCCAAGATTTTGCTTCGCGCCGTCTTTATTTCGCAATCGCGGTTTTCAGAACGCGAAATAAATTATCCACCGCCGCGTTGCTTCGTTTTCTTCGTTAAAAACGAATGCGACGAGAAAAGATATCGACGAGCTGCGTCTCGTTATGTATCTCGGTCGCGAAAAAGAAGATACACTTTGTGACGACTATTGCGGTGGAGTGTTGTGATTTTGAGGGGAAGCGATGATTTTTTTTTTTTTTTATAAATCTGTCGCCCGTTTCGAATGTCCGCGCTCGAATGGCACGGCACCGGCAACTGGTTAGTTGCTCGTAAGTTTAAACGACGTGGCGGATGGATCGGTTATGGCGTTCATTGTTGACTCGTCACGGCTTTCAAGGGGTGCCTTCCTGCTTGAAAGGACCATAACTTGTCACGTTGAGCCCTTGGACTACCGTGGCTCGAGGACTGCACCCAACTTTCTCTCTTTCTCTTTCTCCCGCGCGGCTAATTGAAGACGGCGAGTCTTAAATGCTTTATGCGTCAAATTAAAAAAGAAAATGAATTTTATACGAGAGTATAAAAGTGTTTTGCAAAGAGAGAAAAAATATTATTTCGCGCGGTCTTCCGCGTTATATAGAAAAAATTTTTTGGCGCAAAAACAAACATCTTTCGCAATTTACGAAAAATGAATTCTAAAGAGATCATGGGGATTTGCATGTACTCACTCGTACGTAGTTTACGATTTTAAATTTGAAAGAGAGAAAGTAGACACATCTCATGTCTTTTATATTCTAATATAATCTATAGATAATATATGAGATAAAGAAACACGTTTGATGTGTTTGTACATCGAAGAGTTTCTCTCTTTTTCTTCTTCTTTTCTTGAAGATTCGTTTTTTCATTGCATGTATCCACCCTCGAAATAATAGGCTGCTGAACCATCGAGCTTGGTTAACCTCATTTATTTTTCATTCACGAAAGAAACCCCGTGTTTCTTTTGTCGAAAACAATCGTGCCATCCTCGCACATAAATGTATATCGTGGTTTGATGGGGATGTAGCGACTCAGTGTTTCTCATGTATCATTCAAAAAAGATACATACATACATTTATATCTTTATGTGTATTTTTTTTTCAAATTTAGTGTTTCTCTAATATGATTGTTTTGTTTATAAATAGAAAGAGAGAGATAGAGAGAGAAGTGATAAAACTCCATATATTTAATTACAGTTGTAAAAAAATTAACGCACAAAAACAGCGCAAGAGTAAATTAAAATTAAAAAAAAAAAAAAAAACGAACAGCAGCTATTGTTTGCGACTATCTCTGCTGGGAAATTGACTGTGACAAAGTGTGTAATAAAAATTACTTTCTTCTCTCAATGTGCGCTATTAATTCGCGTGTTAGAAAGATTTTTGCCTCAATATATATTCACAGTAATAGCTCATTTCCTCTCGAAAGAACTGTCGACAACTGTCGCGGACCCGAACCGCCTTTTTTCTACTTTATATCCGGACTCTGAGCGACTCATGATCGAATCGATTGTAATCAGAGCCCATCGAAAATCATCCAGGATCTGACTGGATGTATGGCGGTAACCGATGAATATTAACTAGCAAACAGCGGTGCGCCGACTGCCGCACGAACGCGGTCGTACTAAGGGGAGAGAGAAGGGGGTGGAGAGACGAGGGTAGAGGTTGTGGAACCGAGGGGGCGAGAGTGGACCGCGTTAGAGTAGCGAGTACCGGGAGTAGGAGGGTACATATTCATGACGTTAACGAGCCTCCGTCGAACGTTTAATTCCGCCAACCGCCTGAGTTGGGTTAGGGGTAACTCGCTCGACAAACACGAGCCCTAACTAACCGTGCATCTCTCGGTTCTGTACTCTTACTTTCTCTCTCTCTCTCTCTCTCTCTCTCTCATTCTCTCTCTCTTTCTCTCTCTCTTTCTCTCTCTTCCTCTCTCGCAACCTCTCTTCTTCACTATCTCTATGTGGTTGTGCGTTTCTTTGCTTCTGGCCTCTGTCCTCTGTTTGTCTTTCCACACTACGAAAGAACGACTCACGCGACGATCGTGCGCGCTTGCTTGTCAAGCTGATGAATGCAGGTATTCCGGAAGTTTGTGCGAACAGCATCACTAGTCATCGTCTATAATCACGAACTCGGATAATTAAGTGTCTTGAAGGCGTGTTGTGTATACATTCTAAGCTATTTAAATACACTGCGACTTACTTTTCATCAATATATCGCGAAAATATATTTTTACATAATATACATCCGTGCAAAAATTGTGCAACATTCGGATTACGATGAGTTATTTACGCGATTGTACGTTGTTTTTTTGTACAGATCGTTACATATCAATCTGTACATACGCTTACGTCACGCGCTAAGGGTAGCTAGAATCAGGTACGGCGATCCGTATACATTTAGCTCGAATCATAATCCGGCTTGATAAACGCCACTGCGAAACGAAAAGCGAAAGAGTCGAGGGAGTTAATACGTTTTGCATCGATCAGCCACGTTCTGCACTCGATACTGCGGGACACTAACACAACGTCGGAAGGGATGACCCGACGCGCGGATATAACGCGCGAGCTGGCAGGCAGAAAGGGCGCCATCCCGCGTTACATTCCAGCGATCGGATATCTGGAGAGAAACCTACCTTCTCCCGAGACGTCTTACTTATAATACTGCGGGATCCGGCC
>QVOB01021445.1:0-16367 GCA_014839585.1 Pseudomyrmex concolor | reverse complement strand
AGAGAGAGAGAGAGAGAGAAAGAGAGAGAAAGAGAAAAAGAGAGCAGCAATAATAATAAATATAACAAGTAACGAAAAGAAGAGCAAATATAAAAATTTGACGCTAAATAACATAATACATAAATTGTGACTCAATTGACAGTAATTATTATATTCTAATAAATATGTAATGAAAAATAAATGAATCAATATTTGAGAAGACAGAAAAGTTTCATTAAAAAAACGTGTTTAACACATATTTGTTATTGTAATTTTATTATATCCCAAACACACAAATACATACATACAAGTGTAAGATTGTTGCGTCGTGATTTGAGAATATTGCAATCTCAATAGAGAAATTCTCTTTTTTTATGGATATTTTAATAATCTACAAGAGAAATAGAAATGGTTTCGTTTAAATATATATAAAAATGTGTCGTTTTTCTTCTCAAAGTTTTCTCAAGTATGTGTTAGAAGATAAAGTTGTGTCAGCGACAGAGAACTTGTGGATTACTAAATGTACATAAACTTTTGTTATTCCTTGTGACCCGTCACAGGTAGAACATTTCAAAAGTACATAATATAAATAAAACGAACTTTGTTATCGTAAACATGTAAACGAACAACAAACAATAGATACGCGCAGTACATTTCCCGCCCGTTAAAACAAGAGTGATAATCACGGTTGACGATCTGACAATATTTTTCTGTTATTGAAGCAATACACGTTTATTTCTCTTTCGAGCGAGCGTATCTCTCATTGTCAGTGCGATAGCTAATAACACGTTGCACACATTATCGCACACAACCTGCGTTGTGTCGTATATCTCTCATGGGAGAGAAAAGAGATTCTCTCTCCCAACAATCTCTCTCTCTCTCTCTCTCTCTGTCTCTGGTCTCACTCGTTGCATTTCAAGAAGCGAAGAGAAATGCGAACAAAAGAAACTCGCGTTCACACTTGACACCTCATTTGCCCAGATAACGCGCGATATAAAAAAAAAAAAAAAAAAAAAATTGAAAATATCTTGGAATTGTGTTTAAACTTTGCTTTTGAATCTTTGAGTGTGTCTATCAAGTAATATCAGATAACTTTTTATGTAGACACGTGTGTGCTGTGTGCGATGATTATGACTATGTGTGTTTTATTTTCTTCGATTTCTTTTCCGTTATCTTAACATACCCTGTATATGTCGCGGCACTGATGATGCTTTTCTGGAGGAGGCCGTTTAATTTGCGGAGCATTCGCAGCGTATCACGGCGAACGGACGCACAGAGAGACGGCCGCTGCGGCGGCGACGGCGGCGGCGGCGGCGTGATGGTCAATCATTTTATTTGCGAAATGTTAAGTGCCGTTGACATGCGGCGGTGATTTTGCTTAATGCGCGACGATTACATTAAGAGAGAAAAGAAGAGCCGGAGCTGCCCGAACGTTAAAACGTGTAATCTCTTGAAGAAACGGGAACCACAATTTATCACACACGCCGTGTCCGAGCGGGAAAACGTTACGCGGAAACGCGACGAGATGCAATTCTCGCGTAATCGCACTTTTCCTCTCGCGTGGCAAGCGCGATTTGCGATATCCGATTTCCGTGATTCGGAAAAATCATCTCAAGTCAATTGTCTGCGGTATCATATTTGAAGTATAACTTCTGTAAAACGATTAGAAAAAGAATTTAAGAAATTTATAAGCAAATGCAATATTACACATTTTAATGTTTCGATCATGTAAAGTCGTGGATTTTAGAAAAAAGTTATACAAGTGCATATCTAAAACAATTGAAAATTCATCATTCAGATATCGAAAAACATTATTTTATGATCTTTTATATTTCATCTTTTAGTTTACATTAAAACTTTTTTTAAATTAAAAAAGATTTTGAAGTAAAAAAGATTTTATCAAATATATTTGCGGAAATTTATTAAATCTTGACTTTAAGTTTTTGATCGAGCGAGTAACAAAGTAGTTCGTTATTTTATTTCTGCTTCTGAATTTTGAATGAAGAAAAAAAAACACAAAATGCAACTTACACAAGAGGAACATTTGAGAGCTCCTCGGCATTTTCGCTGATGTACAATTTGACCGCAAAAATTTTTTTTGACGACGAATAACGTTTTTTTTTCTCTTAATGCGTATGTTTCGTATTTCGCGACATCACCTACATTCGCGCGATTGGGTTTGTTATTTTGCTGTTCTCCTGGGTCGCGGTGTGCGCGCGAAACACAAGCGTACGTCGCGAAAGAATTTCTCGATAGGTTATCGAAACGAAAAGCAAATAGAACCGTGTGTTTCGACAAATAGGTCAGTTGGTAAGATAAAAGAGAACATCTAGATATTTTTTCGATGTTTCTTCCGCGAACGCGCGCGTTGCAGCAGGGAAGGAATGTTCATCTACTTGTAAATGCGTTCTTTTCGCCAAACATCTCATTATGTCGATATCAACAATCGATAGTGTTTCCTCTCTGTTTCCTCTCACGTGAGGAGATATTGAGACAAACATGTGTGACGCGATTTTTTCACGGAAGGTGTTACGTTCCGCGTATCGTTCTTGGAACTAAAACTATATAATACTCTTTTATACAGCAAATTTTTTCTCGCGTAATAAAAAAGGATGATATAATACGTGTGATAATATTTATTGCAATATAGCACGCATTTTTTCTCCCCTTTGCTCGAGCGTTACAAATACTACAATATCCGCCAAACGAAAAGCTCATGAAATCTAACAATAAGTTCCTGTGAGGTCTCATACATTACCCAAGTGGTCAAACGTATATACGTAGTGGGAAGCATTCTGAGATTAATATAAGCTCTTGTTTGTCAGTGCGTATTCTTTTGTTACTGATAAATAAACTTTCCTATGAATTTAAGTGAGCAATATTGTAGATAAAATTTATATGAAACTAACATGGTAACACGTAAAAGAGCTCATTTTACAGAGAGAGAAATATTATACTTTACGTGATGTCGAAGGAGAAAGTAGAGAGATTTAATAATTTATTTGTAATAAACAACAGAAAGATACGTTAAGATCATTATTTTCGAGATTATTTTATCTCATTATCTTTTTCAAATCTCGATGTGATAGTAAATCAAACCAAATAAAATGTTTTGGAAACCAAATTTTGGTTAAAATTACCAAAATTTGGTAATCTCAACAAAACTGTTTTTTCTGTGAAGATCTATCGAAATCATCTTCTTTCATTAAAGAGCAAAAAAAAAAAAAAAACCAAATGTTATACAACTTAATCAATTATGTTGATTTGTTACATGACAAAAATCGAGAGAGCGTAACATGAAAAAAATCAAGAACATATTGCATTTACGACAATACATATGTAACGGGTGAACTTACGCGAAAGAAAACCCAATTAATTCTTCTTGATGCTGAGCAATTTGCTCTACGCGAAATAATTTTGTGATCTGCACGCGAGCGCGGAAAGAATACCGAGCAACGTTAATAAGATTTAAGATTGAACACGGCGGCGAGAGAATAGATAAATGACCATAATTGTACTATTAATAAAGCGCGCGCGTACAAACGTTATTCATCTCCTGTCGTCATTATAATTGACAGACGATTAGAACACAGAAATCGTGTTAGAACAGAACTAAACAATAACTATGATAAGCGATAACTGGATAGCGTAATGAGATCATCTCGTCTGGTCTATGTCTTCGATTTGTAATTCTTGAAAACTAATTAATAGATTCTTCGCGTTCAAACACACACACGCTCGTATTCCCGATTATTCCGATTCAAAAGTTATCACTTCACACACACACACACACACACACGAGATCTTGATGTAATTGTTACAATTTCTGTTGCAACGTAGAGAGTTTGCAACATCAGATGGTTTTTATTTTATTGATAAAAATTATATATAAAATATATGTATATATTGCGTGTATGTATATTTTTTATAAATTGTTTTTTCATTCACACATTTGTAAGAAACAAAAGAGATGTTTGCAGAAATAGCAAAGATAACGATACAGAACAGATTGTTTTTTTGATCGTCTTCTATTTCAATTTTTTTGAAAAAAAAATTAAAAATAAATTTTTTTCGAAACAATAATCTTTATAATAAGCTGGTTGGCAACATACACTCTGTTATTCCAAAGTCTTCGTTCGGAATTAAGTCGCGTTTGTTATCATCACGACGTCTACGACGCACAGCGCGTGTCTGCGCGCCTGTGTGCGTGCAATTTGCCGATTTAACCGGGCAAAAATATGCTTCGTATATAGATACGCCTCATATATAGATACGCAGCTTTTTAACAGGTCTCGGAACGTTTATTGCCGTTATTAATCCTTAAACCTCACATTTCATCCCCGTAACATAAACCTCACTGGAGGTCCACTGGACCCCAGCCTCTTTAAAAAAAGGTTCTAGAAATTACTCTTATTTATTTTTTCATCTTGAAAATAATCATGGATATTCTCAAAGGATGCTGAATCAAGAATCTTATTTTTCGAATCTAAATTTTTTATTATAATATGTAAAAAAAAAATTGTCTCGCTTTAAAGTTCTACTTAAAAGTACGCTCAAATTATGCTAGGGTTTCATGGATTTCTGGTGGGGTTAATTTGTCATTAAATTTGCACAAAGTTAGAAAGATAGTTTTAAATCAATCTTAAAGAAACGATTTGAATATTTTACATGTATGTAAAATCATTAATGCTTCCTTGTCAGAAATGTGTTACTTATTATTGACATTTGCTCTAACGTGCTTCGAGTTTTAATTTAAACCTACGCTTTTTTTGAAACACAAAATAGATTGCAAGGAGAGAAATATAGAAAGGAAAAGAGAGAGAAAGGAGCTCTCTTTCGACGGCCGCGTCAAGCACTTTGTAGTCTTTCTTTTAGCGTGGGACTGGTTCGGCGAGATGTGTGAAGCGATACATTTTTTCACGCTCTTTATTAGACCTCTTTATTAGAGATTAGATCCAGAGCTTGATCTTGATCGGAAAATCATTAGCGTAAGTCGCGTGAGCTAAGAATAGTGTATGTTTCGTAAAAAGTAAAACAGGTTCGAACATCATAAACGACGTTTAAGTGCGCAAAAAATAGGTGATTTAAAAGAAGAAAGGAACAGAAATCCAGTCCTCGCGCGCGCGCGTATGTGTGTAACATTGTACTTTTATAATTAATTATGAAAATTGAAAGAAAAATGCGACATTTTACATTCTTTTTTTTTTATTCTCTCCTTGCGAAAAAATATAAATAAATTTTGAATTTTTTTCTATATTTAACACGACATTAAAAAATCTGCTCTCTCTCTCTCTCTCTCTCTCTTTACTCTATATATATATATATATATATATATATATATAAAGTATATAAAGTATGTATATATATATATATATAACATATATATATATATATATATGTATATAAAGTATATCTTGTTGTTGAATAAGAGCAAGAACATATAAGAAAGATTTACTTTTATTAAGAGACTTTAAACTCTTTTGAAAATATATCGGTGTGATATTTACACTTAAAATATATTCTCGTATCTTATAAAGCGGTTAATTTGATAATATGCCAGTCTCTCGCCGCGACGCATGTTTCGCGATATGTTTATATATGTTCGCGCTTGTTACAGAGTAAAATAGGTGAATGTGTAAGTAAAATAAAATAGAAAAACAAATAGAAACCGTAGTTACGTTATTAGAGAAGAATGCGGCTTCGCCGCAACTTGATGTTCGCGTGCATCACGTTCCTCGCTGAGATACCATCCCTGTTTGAGAGAGACTCTTATTGAACAGGTATATAGGCGGCACGGGATTACCGTGCGCTGATGATAGGACGGCACTTACCGTAGCGGTGTGCTTAATTAAAGTCATTAATGAGAACGAACAATATAAACGGTCAGAAATGCATCCCGTGTACACGGAAACCGCTACAAAAGAGCGGCGTGGAATGCGACGCCGTTCGTTCGCTTCCTTCTCTCTTATTCTTGTTTCCCTCGCATTTTTTCTTTCGGCAAAAATATCGTAAATCAATCGCAATCAGTGAAAAAGAAAAAATACAAATAGAAAATTTTGCAAGTTCAAATTTCAATCCGCAATTTTATCTTTTCGCTCAAAACAAGATATATTTCGAACGGTCGGTTTCTTCGTACGTGCATTTGTTCGTAAAAGATTCAAAAGAGATAAAATAGAAACACGTTCAAAATGAAATTTAAATTGTCTCAATAGCGTATTTAATGTAAGAAAACTAAAGAAGGATTTCTCACTTAAAAAGAAATCTGTGTAAGAAAGTTCAAATGTCTCAGCTAAGAGGAAGATCCTTAAAGGCGCGTGAAGAATGGAAACGATTTTTCCGCCATTTCTTTCGCGAGAACGGCACTGACATTGTTCTTAACGTGCTGAATCATTTCGAGTAAAGATATATACTACATGTATGTATATAATGTACCGTCGAGATTTCTCGTCTCTGTTTTCGAAGACCGCAGCTCTGAAATACCTGCAATTACACGGTTATCACGCCGGTACATATCGTTTATAAACCATTTTCTTCCCGATCCGTGTAACAGCTCTAAGATATATATATGTGTGTGTGTGTGTGTGTATTTATATATATACACACGTTAGTGAGTCAGAGAGAAAGACTCGTGGTTACGGAGAGTCGGGATCATCGGGGCAACACCGGGAGCGTTATCGCGGCGAATTGCAAATAGAGAAATCGCAGCAGAGCTTCGCGAATAACACTGGGGCACTCAGTCAATCGCAAAGAGAGATCCATAAAACAGCCGCTGCTGTCCGCGCGCGCTCGCGCGATTTTTCGCTTCCCTGTGTCTCTCTCTCTCTCCCTCTTCGAGACACGTTGTGTTCCCTTTTTTTCTCCTTTTTCTGCTCCCTTTCTTTTTTTCTCGCTCTAACTCCTTTATCCTCGGTGAGAGAATCGGTCGGGAAAAATGTGCTCGCACCTTTATTGTTCCCTCTCGTGGCGACGTCGCGCGCGTTTTAGTGCTAAATCAGAGAGTAGCGCGGGTAGTAGCGCGTTATCGGAGTCGTGCGTGAAACCGATCGCAAAAGACGCGTGTCGCCAATTACAACTGAGTTAAGCGCCTGATACGCGAGGTCTGACATTCGCCTACGTAATGTATACGCGATTGTAACGCGAGAACCGTTTTTATTTACATATATTATATATCCGTCGCATTTTTTTTTTTTTTTTTTTTTTTTTTTTTTTTTTTTTTTTTTATATCGCGCATACAAGCAACTCGCAAACCGAATTCTCGCTTTTGTAAAAGTTAATTGAAAGAAAAAAAAAGAAAATAACATTGTGAAAGATTGAAAGATTTTTTGCAAACAAAACATTAAATTCTACGTTTTAAATGGAACAAAAAATTGTTTTACATAGAAAAATTTCTGCGTTTTACAATTGTTAAAAAAAAAGATATATTCTAGAAACTTATTTTGTTTACAGAGTAATGTTTAATGTACATTGTCGCTTGTTTGCGCGCGTTTTATAATTAATGCGAAATATTCAGCTGTGAAATTGCTGATAAAAATTAAAACGTCCCAATAATACGTGCGCGGGCGTGCGCGCGCGCGGGAATTGCGCAAATATAAATTTGCCTCGACGATTTCGCAACGGCGGCGCGTCGTTTCGCCGCGTCCTTATAACAATGACTCAAAACGAATTCTACATAGGGAGTTTACGCACGAAAGATACTCGGCGTTACTCGTAGTATGTACTATCTACGCCGACGAGAAGAAACAAGTATTTCGCGCGCGCGGTGTGTAACGAGATAATCGCATGGCACGCCACTCGCGCGCGATTACGATAACGCAGTGAAATTATTCTCTCTCTTGCGCGCGATTGCCCGCGTGCGCGAAATTATCCCGACGTGAGTTTTTTTTTTTTTTTTTTTTTTTCACACGAATGTACACAGGGATTTGACTGGAGGATGTTGCTGTCCGGAGCGTGGTTCGAGACGATCGCAGCGGCGCTTCTTGCGATTCTTGTGCTGGCCACCGGTTATCGACCGCCTTGGTTGTTCTGGACCAGAAATCACAATACAAACGCCGGTAAGTCGAAAAAATCTCAACTTCTCTTCCTTCTTCTCCTCCTCTTCCTCATTGCTCAGACCTTTGACCTGCGATATCGGCCATTCATACCATGTGTAGTTGCTGTTTTTTTCTTCTATTAATGAATTTTATCAGTTATTTTCGATTGTGTTATCTAGACCGATAATCAACAAGAATATCCAATTTTTCGATTCAACACAACAAAGAGAAAAACCCACGATCGATTGCTATTTTGAAAACTGCTCACTGTCGTTGCGTATGTTTACAAACAAAAGATTAACATGCGAGAAATATAATTTTCGAAAGATTAATTTTCTCTATTTATTCTCGCGAATTGCGCAATTGCAATGTAGTTATAAGTTTAAAGCGTCTGTCGCGAATTGTTTTGTTTTATTCCCATATGTACTCGTTTCTTGTTTATCAAGTTAAGTCAACGATCTGTGCGCAGATGCCGGTGATAATGGCCGGAAGTTCAAGTCGGGGCGCGACGTGCCGGGACCGTTAGCCCTGCCGATTTTCGGCACCAGGTGGATCTTCTCCCGCTTCGGCCACTATAGCATGAACAAGATCCACGAGGCATACAAAGGTAAGAAGTTTGGCCTTTGTTTCTTATATCTTTGGTCTCTCTGTGGTGTGTAAACGTTATTGTTGTTAGAGACTCCGCGAATAGTCTTTGTGACCCTGCGCGGCCTCGGTGCTAATGATATCTCGAAGGTTGCAGGAAAGAAAGGGGGTCACACAGAAAAAAGAGAAAAAGAAGGGAAAAAGGATGGCGCGCGTTATCCGTTTCATTGTGTTTGCTAATATGCGCGATTGACAATTTAATTAATTAATTAAGCCGTGTTATGTTATTTTGCGAAGAAGAAACCTTACGATTAAATCGTGAAAAGAGGATTGACTCAGGAAGAGGGGGAGAGATGGGACAGGGGCAGAAAAAACGCGTCTTTTCAGAGGGTCAGGGTTAGAGAGATACTCCAATCTTATCTTGTGCTGCTGGAGTTGCTGTAATCGTGAGACTGACAGAGGAGAGAGCCGCTGCGACAAAAAGGTGCTTATGTCACGTCCAAAGTTGCTTACGTCATGCCAATTAAATTCATGAGAAGAAAATTTATTCCCATACACAGCGTAGATTAGACCTATAACGGATATATAAATCGCTCATCGAGCGTATATATATGAGTACTTTTGCAACAAGTTGCTATTTGAAACTCCGTCGTGTATCATCTTCTTTCGAAACATACGGTTTTGCTTATCAAGAGATATCACACGCGAGAATCAAGCTGGTTACTTCGAAGAATATAATACTTTGCAACAAACGATGCGACGATAATGACGATTTTTTTTTTTTTACGAAAAAACGCGTCTATTTCTAGTCTATCGACATGAAGAAATCCGAGAAATTGTATAATATATTAATCACACAATATTTATCTATCTCGCAGCTTGACCGAACTTTTCAATGACTGGTGAACTTTTCGAGTGCTCGATATACAGCGCTCTCGAGAGAGTCACTTTATTTTACAAAAGAAACTAATCTGATATATCTAAGATCAATATTGCGCAACGCGATACTGCGCTATATTTAATGCGTCTGATTTTGTTGCAGCTATATCGAGTCGTGATGATATGTTTTGTGTGTGTGTGTGTGTGTGTGTGTGTGCGCGCGTGCGTGCGCGCGCGCGCGCGCGAATTCAGAAACGTGAAATCATATGATTTTTTTTCATTGATTTTTTACCTTGAAATATATACGTCAATTTTTGTCGCATATGTAAAATCGTAACATAAACATTTATTGATAATAAATACATTATTTATTGATAATAAACAAATGAGTAAACTGATTCTCAGTAAGTGTGGCATCGTACAAAGAGTTCATCGTTTATTTTTTTTTACTCACCGAATGTTCATCGGTGCGCATGATATTTTAATATGGCTCGTTTATCCCTGACTCAAGAGTAGATCTGAATCGGCAATACGGACCGTTGTGCAAGGAGGAGGCGCTGTGGAATTGCCTCGTGGTCTCCGTGTTCTCCCGTCGCGACATTGAGGCTGTCCTGAAGCGAAGCTCGCGGTACCCGCTTCGTCCTCCGCAGGAGGTCATATCCCACTACCGGCGCTCCCGGCGCGATCGTTACACCAACCTTGGTCTGGTCAATGAGTGAGTAGCTAAGCCGCGAGCGGCGCGCAGCGATTACGCGTGTCGCTCGTATGGAGGTCAAGTTTGAGGTCACGTCTCTCACTCATGTAATTTCGGTCCGGTTCTATTCACATCGCTCCCCGGGCCGTAATCACGAAAAATGGATCGTCAGACAATCGATAAATTACGCGTAATTGTGTATCGACAAAAAATCGCATATATATATATATATATATATATATATTTATTTGAATTGTGAAATAAATAGATGTAGAGAGAGAAAGCGCGTTCGATGCAAAACGAGAAAAAAAAAAAAGATAAAAAATTACAATTGCGCAAAAAAATTATAGCTTTTTTAATAGTCTTTACTTGCTCCAAATTCTCTTTTCCATTCGAGCAATCAGTGAACATATTTATTATTTAATAGACAAGGCGCGACATGGCAGAAGCTACGATCCGCATTAACGCCGGAACTCACCGGTGCCAATACCGTGTTCGGTTTCTTCCCGGCGCTGAATATTGTCACTGACGGATTCATCGAGTTAATCCGCAATCGTCGAGCCGGCTTCACCGTGACGGGCTTCGAGGAACTTGCTTACAAAATGGGACTCGAGAGTAAGTCGTCGACATCACCGCGTTTTCTCACATTCTGGAAATTCGTCAGGCGACTTTTCCGATTAAGAGAACGAATAAAGTGTAGTAAACAAGTAAAATATAAACAAGTAAAAATACAATGTATCAATTTGTAGAAATTAAAAGAATAAGTTTTATATAAATTTTTCTTTTTTTTTTTTTATTTTTGTATAAGTTAAAATTCGCCTCGCTAATTCGACACGCTGCTCCGTCACGCGTTCGTAGGTACGTGCACGCTGATCCTGGGACGTCACCTAGGTTTCTTGAAACCAGATTCCAACAGTACGCTCACAATAAGACTGGCGGAAGCGGTCAGGATTCACTTCACGGCCTCGCGCGACGCCTTTTACGGCTTGCCGCTTTGGAAACTGCTACCGACATCCGCGTACAAGCAGCTAATAGAGAGCGAGGACACTATATATAAGTATGTATACGTATGTAATCGATATGTAGATACCCTACTACGTTACGAGAAACGATCGGTCGATCAGTTCTTTTTCACGGTCGTGCGCAAATTATCACATTTGTTCAATTGCCTTGTCATTCTCTCGAACTATTTTCTAAGTTATGTCCGAGATAAAGTAAAATAATTTCCAACTCTATATGTGTGACCGTTATATTAACTTGCTTTCTTTTTTTTTTTTTTTTTGTTATTTGTTGCTATCTAGTATTATCTCGGAGCTCGTGGAAGCGACTATGCTGGAGAAACAGGACGACGCCCGGGACGAATCCGTCGAGGCGGTGTTTCTGTCCATTTTGAGACACAAAAATCTCGATATGAGAGACAAAAAAGCTGCAATAGTGGATTTCATTGCGGCGGGAATACACACAGTGAGAAAATCGCATTGATTAATCGTAATTGACGCGTAATTGCGATTGTTGCATTTTAAAATCGCGATAAATATTGTAAATATCAGTTTGACTGAGAGAAAAAGAAACGATTTAAATCTTCAGCTTTATGCAGTTATATTTATTTATTTATTTTTATTACGTAGAACTTCTAATTACGCTCTTTAAGACGATCTCTTTTTTATATACCTCTTAGTTTTTTTAAAGTTTAGTATTCATCGTTTTGAGATTGGGTCAAGCTGTGCAATTATTACTGCAGGGTTAAAGATATACAGTTGGACGTTTGCAGCTAGGCAACACGCTGGTGTTTCTTTTCAACTTGATCGGCCGTGATCCCGAAGTACAGAAAACTCTTTACGAAGAGGTGCGGTCGTTGGCGCCTCCCGGCTGCGATCTCACGGTAGACGATCTCCGAAAGGCAAAGTATTTGCGCGCTTGCATCACCGAATCTTTCAGGTACAGTTAAATAATAATATCAATTATAATATTTAAACAGTTAATTTATAGTATTAATTATAATATTATAATTAACTCTCTAGTTTTAATTATTGGACTCAATTAACTTTGTTTTTGAAAAATATGATATTAGATATAAACTCTATATGTAAGAATGCGTTGTGCAAAGGTGTTACATACAATGTAAGTTCTGTACGTTATATATATTTCAGACTTATGCCCACGACGCCTTGCATAGCTCGCATACTAGACGAGCCAATAGAACTGGGAGGGTATCGTCTCGACTCTGGAGTAAGAATCTCGCAGCACTATTCGCGCGCGTATCCGAGCGAGTAGAAATATTTTAATATTATTCCCTTTTCAGACAGTGGTGTTATTGCATACGTGGATAGCAGGAATGAGCAACGAGAATTTCAAAGACGCATCCAAGTGCATGCCGGAAAGATGGTTGAAACCCATGCTGCCTCACTCGCCTCTGTTGGTGGCTCCTTTCGGGGCTGGTAGAAGAATATGTCCGGGAAAACGTTTCGTCGAACTCGCTCTGCAGCTTATTCTAGCGAAGGTTTGCCAAATTTTTTTTTTTTTGCATCACGTATATAGAAAAGTTGTAAAAGTTTCAAGGCACACTTCTGGTCAATTTTGTTGTTTAATTGTTTTTATGTTGTCACGCAATAAATTTATTTTATTTGTAAAAAAAATTTATAATTTCTTTATTTTAGTGATTTTATCCGAATCGGGTTTATTTCAGTTGATTTGGCTTTTTTTTTTTTTTATTCAGATCGTTCGGGAATTCGAAATAGTTGTCGAAGAAGAGCTCAGCTTGCAGTTCGAATTTATCTTGGCGCCGCAAAGTCCCGTGTCACTCGGCTTCCGGGATCGTATGTCGAAGGTCGAAGTGGCCTAAACGATTTATTCAGCGAATGTTCATTAGTTAATGAGGCGAATCAAGTAAATGAAATTAAAAATTGATTATTCAATCATCCAGTGAAACGCGAGCGTCATCTCGTGCATCTTCCGGTCTGATAAATGCCTCATTTTGTTTGTTTTTTTTTTCATCGATTGATTTTCGTGAATGTTATATACGTTTTACACAAGTTTATATATTATTTATAATAGTTTTTTTAATTCGTCGAAAGGAACCCCGTTCGAAGAGAGTATGAGATACTTGTCGTTATTTTTTGTTTTGTTGCATGTAATATTGTGTAATATTTACAGAGTTAAGTAGAGAGCACAGAAGTGAAAGTCTTCTTTTAAGATATTGACGCACATTGCTAGCAATGCCCCGTTTACTATTTTTTTTTCCAAGGAAGAAAAGAAAGAGAGAGAGAGAGAGAGAGATCTCGGTTTTCACCAATATATATACATATATATAACATATATACGCTATTATATTGCAAAACGCAAGATATAAGGTCGCTTAGATCCGTATTCATAGTAGCGATTCAATCTAAGAATCGGTTTTGTAATGCTTTTGTAACGCAAACCGATTCTCAGGTTGAATTCCGCCTGCGAATGAGGACTATAAAAAAATCTTTCGTCGCGCTCAAAATTTTATACTCTCTCAACAAAAGTAATAAATTATAAATCGGTTATAATTATAGTTCTAAAAACTAAATTTTGAAAAATTTAATTGTGATATTTCAGAAATTATATAAAAAAAAAAAAAAAAAAAAGGCAATTTGTGCAAGTGTGCTCGCGGGGTTCCTGATAATACGTGTCGTTTCACGTAGTTTTATCGAAACTAACTATCAATGAGAAATAATTTATCTACAATAACTATTAATTAGCAATAATTAATACACATCCACCGCACATATATACACACAATTATACACGAGCGCGCAGATAATACGCGCGCGCAGTATTGATCTCGTACTTGTTGTACAATTATACGCAAAGTTTTTATATATGGCGTAATAGTAATGTTTATTCAATAATTTATTGAAGATATTGAATTTTGTTCCTCAAATCACACTTGTTGTAGAGTCGTTCTGTACAGCTGTCGAAAATCCAGTAGTTGCGAAACGACCGAGTTTTCCCGTGTCCCTCGTCAAAATTACATCGTGTACGTACAATGTATTCGTGTTCAACAACCGCGTTAAAAACAGCAGCAAAAAAATTTAATTATAACTTGTAATTATTTATTTTTTTAAGTTGCGATGTCTATTTATAGCGATAATGAAGACAATTTCGATATTGGCTGTCAATTTCCGTGCACCGGCTGACAAGCTCGTGCGCGGCTGAATATATACTCTACGTTACGCACCATACGAAGAATTATTATCCAACGTAACCCTCCCCCTCCCCCGGTGACCATGTAAGCGCGATTACATAATTATTTTGTTCGAATTATTGCGCTTCTTTTGTTTTTTAGAATAAGCGCCGGTGCAGAATTACGCGCGATCGGGGAGCGATCTCCGTAAAAATCACACTCGATTTGTAATTTGAAAATAGATTGTTGAGATGAAAATAATCGTTAATTTATATACTTGTACATAAAATATGTAGATATTTCTTGTTGAATATAATGTGTATTAAAAAAACTAAACAAATATAGTCCTTTCTTTTTTTTTCGTAAAATAAATGCGTTAATTTATTAGTTATGTTTATTCTACCTTTTTTTCCAAATATAATGTCAAAAATATTTTCAGTAAGATAATATGTTCTGCAACAAAACTTTTCGATTATATGATGTTTAAATTCTCTTCTTCTTCTTCTAATCTCATTTATAATATATTTTCATCTCCTGTTTCTATGGTTTTCCATCTTTCTTCTTTTCATTCCTCTGTTGTCACATCTCTCTAACTTTCTCTTCTAACCCTTTCCTTCCTTCCTCTTCCCTCACGTTTTTTTATTTTCTCTTCTCCTATTTCTTTTTCAATGTCTTTCCACTGCCTTCATATACCTCTGATCCATGCCTTTCCTATGCCTATTTTTACTTCTTTTCCTTTTTCTTTCATCTTTTTTGCCCATTTATAGATTCTTTCTTCCTTTCTTCTCATGTTAGATCATTTCCAATAAATATACTGCCTCCTTTTAACTTTTATTTATTTCTCATCACTTCTTTTTTCTCTTCCTCGCTGCTCATTTTAACAATTATTACTCTGTTACTGACCTGCTATATTCTACCTTGCAATCCATTCCCAGTTTAACTTTTAGAAAGAATACTGCCCATCTCTTTGGATTTTCTTCTATGTCTTTCAATTCTTCTTTTTCATCTTTTATTCCTTTTATTACAATATTATTCAATTTCTTTTTTCTTTCTTTTTCCTTCCGTCTGAGATCCAGTTCTTGAGTTTTCTAATCTCTCTTGCACTTAGCCTGTTTTCACTTCTGCCTTAGTCATTATGGATCCTGCATACTTACTTGCTTTACTCCTTATATCTGTCTCACTTCTGCCCGACATTTTACTTCTCTTACTATCTTCTTTCTTCTTTTTTATCTCTCTGATTTCGTTTTCTACTTCTTCTAACTTTTCTTCTATTATTCTTATTCTAACTTCCCAATTCATTTCCTTTTTTTTCCATTCTTTCATTAGTTCTAATTGTCTTTTTCCTTCCTTCTTCAGTTCATTCATTTCCTTTGTGATCGGTTCCTTTATCTTTGTCTTGAATCTCTCAAGTTTCTCCAGCTCATGTTCTTCACTTTTTCGTCCTCCTACTTCTTTATCTAAAAATGTGACTTTTTTCTTCTCCATTTTCCCACTGTTTTCTTTGGACACAGCCGCGAATTCCAGTGCTTTTTGATTCTCCTCTCTCTCTTTCCTCGTACTTCGTTAACTTACTCGTCTTTGCAACCTCCTCTGTTTTTTTGCCGCCATAACCTCTCTTCTTCCTTATCTTTTCTCTTCGTTTTTGCTACCTCCCTTATTTCACCAAACTTCCTATCTTTATTTCCTGTACAGTCTCTTCAACTTTAAAATAACTACTTACTCCTATGTCTATTGCACTATTACTTATATTATTTTATAAAAATATCGCACGCTCGCAATCGCACGTACTCATTCACTCACGCTACCTAACCAAATCTTAACTTTTCGATTATATTTTTTCTTAATTAAATGAATGTTGATATTGTTTGCATTCCGTATACGTGTGAAATTCTTCGTCTTATAACTTACATATAACTTACAGCGAATTCGGTAGCCTGCACTGATTGTGAGCGCGAATGGAAAAAGTCCATTAAAAGTCGCATTCAGTGCGCACTAGTGCAGGCTACCGAATTCGCTGTAAGTTATATGTAAGTTATAAGACGAAGAATTT
>QVOB01021438.1:0-10985 GCA_014839585.1 Pseudomyrmex concolor | reverse complement strand
AAAAAAAAAAAAAAAAAAAAAAACGAATGTATCCATCTGCTATAGATCGACCGAACGAGCAATTAGTAGTTCGCTTATTTTTGTATTTACTGGATAAACAATTTTCCGAAGTAAAAAAATAATAATATAATAATGACAGCTTTATTAAAGACACAGAATTATAAGCAGATTTAAACAAGAAAGAAAAAATCATAACAAAAACGCTTTAAAGAGCGAATAAACAGCAACGTACAAGACTGTTCTTTTTCAACTCAAGATAAAAATTTCTTTAGACTGTCACGCCGCGTTTTCTATCACATTCGTGAATTATCATCTTTCATATCGACGCAGTTGATCTGTCAAGATGCGAGAGGAAGCGAGGTTCTTCTCCTCGTGTATTTACAAACACGGAATAATTCTGGACATCGAGAGAACGTCGACCGTGCTTTTCCGTCCGACAACTCCTGACCACCACTTAATGTCGCATCTCTTTTAAGCCGTATCTTCGGAACGGCCCTCGGTAGTATTTGCCCGTAAACACGCGGTCAGCCAATTATCTTCAATTACGAAGGCAGACGCGTGCACTTGCGCAAGAGGAAAAAGGCAGGGGTTAAGGCGAAGATTCGAGAGAGGAATCTCATCTGCGCGCGTTGTTTCGCGATGCGAAAGCAGGATCGCCGCGATATTGCGCGGAGAAATGAAATTTCGTCGAATTGTTCTTGCGAGACAAAACAATAGAGACAAGTGTAAAAAAAATTGTAATTTGCAAAGTAATTCAGTAGCGATTAATCGTGAGGAAAACTAAGAACACAATGATCTCTATCTCGTCGCATTTCTCTGTAAAAGCGCGCAGACAATTGAGATACGAGATCGATCGGCGAGACTGACTGATCATACAGTAGCACTTGTTGCGAAAGTCCCGAAATCGGGTCGTTCGTGTATAGCACCTTACGACTCCGTCGCGGCGATGCGAAAGAGAAAGAGAGGAAGACTTCGAAAAAGGCCTGCAAAGAATGTGAGAAAGCGAAACGGGGGCCCGCGAAGGAGACGGCAAAAGTCGCTGGGTCTCCCTTTTCCGCCTCGCCTCCGAACTTCGTAAATAAAACGTTTTGTAGCCGGTTTTAGGAGTGCGGTCGGGCTGGCCCACCTATCGGAGAAGGGCTATCTGTGTATCCCTCTTCCCCCTAGCGCCTGAAAGCTTGAGGTCTTCATTCAGCCCCGGGCCATTGACTTCTCTCCGCGACACGCGAAGAAGAGCGAAAGGGGGACCTCAACGAAGGGCGCCGAGGAATATAAGAAGGGGAGGGGAATGGGAAAGAAAATTCTTCCGATATAGGGTAAGGGACAATGGGCGAGTCATCTGTGTGTTTAGATCTAACTCTTCAGATATAATCGCCTGGGAATCCGCGACTTCGAGGAAGAAGCGTCGCAGCTTCTTTCAGAGAGTGATTTCTCTCGGCGTGCGTGTAGAGCGAGAAGAGTACGGGGGTGGCGCGAAGAAAAGATATCGAGAGTCGTGTGCGTCGAAAAAACTTTCGGACAATGATCGTTTGATCCTTCCTCCCCCTTCCCGTGCAACGTATTGCAGGTCCCATATTAGTGATCCATCACGCGCGCAATAAAAGAACGCAGTGACTTCTTCACCGTGCTCGATCGCGACTCGATCCCACATTAATCTGTCGTGAAACGCATTTTTTTTTTTTTTTTTTTTTTTTTTTTTGTTTTTTTTTTACGCGCGAGTCAGTGTCACGCGGGTATCCGTGAAGTCCTCGGGTGATAAGAGACAATGAGGGTAGCATTACTGGGTCTATGAAAACGAAACGATAGCGGGACAAAGATCTGCTAACTCGATTTCACAGACCGATGACAGTCGTCACTAAGAAGAACTTTTTCACCCCAGCACAAAGCGGAATTTTTCACAATTCTTAGTAAATGATTCACGCACGCGTGTACACACACAAAATAGAAAAACAAGTTTTATATATATATATATAAAATTAACTATAAAAAATCTTCAAAGACAAATATAATATTAATATATAAGTGCAATTAGCGTGCAATAAATTAAGTCACAATTCTGAGATGATTGTCGATACAAGTTGTATCGGACTTAATTGCCGTGATTGAATTCACGGTCAACGTGATCGGCTTAACAGCTGAAACGTGTCGTCTTCTCGTTTTCTCTTTCTTTCTCCTTCATTTTTCTTTTCTTATTTTTTTCTCAAAGTCTGTTTTGCAGCTGCGATATTTTTCTAGCTGTATTTGTGCATGCACAACCCACAGAACAGGATAGGCGTACGCGCGTACGGTCTGTGAGAATTTTTTTCCAATCGTAAGGATTCACCTGGCGCCGCTCGGTAATTGCGCAGAAAAACCGCAAACGTCTCTTAAGCGCGCTTTGCGCCGAACGATTAAGAATGGTTTTATTATCAAACGCAACATCTATCTGCGCTTTTACTGAAAATATTTTTATGCAAGAGAAAAGAAAGAAGGAGAAAGAAAGAGAGAGAGAGAGAGAGAGAGAGAGAGAGAGAGAAAGAGAGAGACATTTTTGACAGAAGTCATTAGTCAAGTTGATATGATCAAATTCTCGCATCATTCTATACACCTGTACTGACATATTTTTAGAAGAAGGAAAACAGACAGAAAAAGATATAGGTACTTGAAAAGTATGAATATAGCAGACACAGAAACTCATTATATTTCCGAGGAAGAACCTGCAACTGTCGAGTAAAAGGCAGAGGGAGGCATCTTCTTTCCTAAATCTCGCAAACTGCCGGAACACCCGGACAAATTATCATCCAACGTCACAACAAAACGTGCCCTTTCTTGTCTCGGCTATTTCTCGCCTTTTTTCCTCTCTTTCTCTCTCTCTCTTTCTTTCTCCTCCTTCTCTGAAGTACAGGTAAGTCCAAACGGCGCGTATGATTTATTACAATCCCGGCGCTCGATGTCGCCGCGGGAATCCGCGTTCACGGACTCCCCGAATCTTCTTGCGCCATTCTCCTTTCTCTGCGTGGCCCCTTTGACCCCCGGTGAAATTCCATTGGTAGTCAGCACGATGAAAACGATGCTGTCCGGAGTCGATCATCCGAGATCATCCACGATCCTTCGGACACGACTTTTCTCTCGGTCGTCTCTTTCGTCTGAAAAGTGGAAAGCACCGTTGGTGTGTCTTTCGAAAAAGCTATTTCCTAACAAAAACGTTGTTAATGACGGGACACGCGTTAACAATCTTCGGCAAGGTATTTTTGCGCGCGATCAGAGAGCCGGTCTCATTTTTTCACGGGGTTTTTTATACACGTTCCGGTAATTAAGCAATTACTGAAATGTCAACGACACTTATTACATAAATTTCTTACGGCCGCACCTGCTGTCGCAATCCGAACGTAAAGCGACAAGATGTCCGGCTCTATTACGACGCGGTATGATATGCGATATGAGAAATATACGCTCGAGCACGAGTCTATTGTCGGCTGACTGATTCGTTCTTTACTTAATATATCCTCAACTCTTGTTCACCTTGAACACGCATTAAAGTTCGAACACCTCGTTTGTACGTGTGTCTGCGAGTTCCGTACAGAATTACCATGAAAATGTGCTGTTAATTTAAGTCTCTTATCACGGGAAAATCAAGGTTTTTTTTTGACGAAGGATTGACTCGGGATCGACCTAATAGTCCATGCAAAGCAGAACAAGTTTCTTTCAAGGAGACGTCTCTCTTCTTTGGTCAAAAATGCACTCCAAGTTATCACTATCAATTTTTCGGTCGCGGAGAGCAGATGCGACCGCATCTCGAGATCGACGGAGGTCGCAGATGACACCGGACGATTACGCGTTATTTATTTTCTAAGGGGTTGCGATCACACGAAACGACTGTGCGGTCGCCCCCCCGCGGTTTCGCCTGATCAGATATCGATCGAGTGTCGCCTCTAACGCCGTCGCTTCTGTATATAAACACGCGTTATTAAAGCCAAATCGCCAAAACCAATGATTTCTTTGAAATTTTTAATCTCCACGATTACGTAAACACGCTCGTTCAAAATCAAGATCAAAGTCTGTCGTGTGTCCTTTGCTCACAACAGACTTGGAATCTGGCGATCCCTTTACGCGCGAAATCGAAATCATTTATCGATAACAGAATTGCCGATCGCCGGTCTTTCTCGCTCGAGAGAGAGAAAGACGAGTACGCATTAAAGCGTCGTTGGATGCGCTTCTCTTCGCAAAGAGGGGATCCCGGCACGCGACCACCGCAGACCGGTGTGCCGGCCGAGAAAACGTCGAGAGACACGGTTCTTCCGCTGGACCCCGAGCCGACGAGGAGGAGCGACGACCGATGAGCGAGACGGAGAACGCGCGGCCGAGACAAGAAGAGCCGCAATAAGAAGAAAAAGAACGGAAACGAGTCGCGCCGACGACGACCTTGGAATCCCTAACCCACATCTAATTCGCAAGCCGGTTTCGTGCGCGGTTTACGATCGTCCAATGGTGTCATCGCGGTAATTTATAATAAATAATGCGTGATTGAAATGTAAATAAAATAAAAAAAAAAAGACTCGAAATTAAAACGGTTAAGTCGAGCGATTTTCTGTCTGGTAATAAAGAACCGGCGAAAAAAAATGTGTAGAAGTGAGAGAATGATACGCGCGGTGCAATAAAGATATAAAATAATACTACGTACGTAATGAGAGATTGTTATTATTATGCGAAAACGTTATTATTGTGCACAAACTGCTTATGCTCGCTCAATGAATCTTCGAAGTGCGGCTTACGCACGGAGAGAGAGTAAAGTGTCGTCTCGGCGCCCGCCGCGCATTCGCGTTAGTAATTATCCGCGGAGAGAAGCGCGATGATAGTAATTAAGTCGGCGAAGTTACCGAATTGCCAATCGATTTACCGTCTCCCGGGAGAGGTTTTTAATCAACGCTCTGTGTTTGGCAAGATAAGCAGTGTGATCCGACGCACGTCGTCGTCCTTAACGAGATAGTTGGTTTTTTTTTTTTTTTTTTTTTTAATCTTTAATAAAGAGACGTCTCCGATGGAAATTATTTCCTGGATGTGAGCAAAAAACACAAAAATTGATCGCAATAACAAGATCGCCCTTAATTACATATTACGCCTTTTGAATGAAAAAACGTTCGCAAATATACTTTTGTCTGTTTCTCTTCTCCTCTTTTTTTCCGATCGATCTGGATTACGAAATTCGGAAAGGTTTGAGCGCGCTGGTCTGCATATCGACGACGCGATACGACACGATGATACCATCACACGTGGAGTCGATGACGAACGCGCGCGTTCGTCGCCGTTAGAAACAAATTGGTAGACGGTAGCAGCGCGTCACGTCGAGCCGATAGCTCGATAGCGCGCTTCGGCTCGTGCCGTTAATGAGCCCGCATCGAGCGGTCTCATCCTCTACCCCGACGTGTCTCAAATACACAAAACAACGCTTATGTGCACGCGCGCGTTCGAGCGAGTGAGCGAGCAAGCAAGTGCGCGAGGCGAGGCGGACTCATCGGGTGTGCAAACGGCCAGACAACGCAAATAGTCTACCACACTGGGCCTAGCACCTGCCCACGGTGTCACCGGCACCGTCGCCGAGCGGATAAAAATATAAAAACCGTAAAACCGATGCGTTGGAAAGCGGACGAGGATGAAGGATGCGCGCGAGCGCATCAGGCAAAGAGAGAAAGCTTTCCACGCGCGAGAAGCTTCTTTCCTTGCGACAACAACGACGACGACGACCACGCGCGTTTCGCTTACTCGTCTAAAAATTCATCCTTACGATCATCCTCGCGGTTTGCCGCGATGATGTTTCTCGGTCTTTATGCCGAGAGGCAACGCACACGATGAACTCGAGGAGCGGCCCGAGAGCTTCCCCTATCCACGAAGATGATGTTATCGCGGAGAAGATTTCACCCTCTCGCCACCGCTGCTCGTCGCTGGATCATTTTCCTTCAGACCCAGCAGATGTGTGCAAGAACGCGATTTCGAAAGATACCGAGCGAGTTATAGTTTCTGAGTTATATGTCAAACCGAGCTTTAATCACAATGACGATAATGTACATCAGATAAAAACAATGCAAAGAGCGAAAAGAGAGCGAATTAGATCAACGGCGCAACATTGTCCTCCGCGTGCAAAAAAATATAATAAAAAAGAGACCGGAGGGAGGGGTTGCACTGCCGTACAAAAGACTCGCGCGGCAGTGTTTCGCGGTTTTTTCATTTTGGCACGCGCACGATGTAAGCCCCGGGTAAGGGGATACCCCACAAAGCGCTTTATTGTGCGAAACTGATCCATCGCGTCTTTTTTTTTTCACGGGAAGAGAGAGTACGTTGTGCTCAATAATCTTCGAATCGAACGCTCTCGATAACAATTTTATTTCTTTTAAATAAACGTGACAAACTCCGCTCACAACTCCGACAGATGCCGATGCGAGAAAATCGCGAAACAAGGCGGTTTTACATTGTACGCATATCTATTTGCGTTTATAATGCACGAACAGGTGCTGAAGCTACGCTGCACTTGTCATTGCATCTGCCGTATCTCTATACGAGAGCAAGGCTGATTTTTATTTAGATTTTTACTGCTAATCATGGACATGTGCGGCAAATGTTTCTCGCGCGCACGCGACCTATTAAAGTTTCTACGCTGCAAAATAGTAGCGCTTAAAAATAAGTTCGCTGAATTCGGAAATTCTATTCGCCGTGCACGTTCTCCCCTGTAAAAATGTGACCCTTCAACTTAGATATATATTATTCGATCGTGACGGGAGTGTTTTTACAACGAAAGTCAATCGGGTGGGCTCTCCGAAATACGACGCATCGGAGTGCATCGAAACGTTTCAACGACATCAGGTTCCTGCATATGGATCATCGAACAGGGAGAGAGAGAGAGAGAGAGAGAGAGCGGGAGAGATCCGCGCCCACGCGTACTCGATGATTCCGAAAATATACGGGGATGATGTTGCAGGACCATGGCGAATGCATTCCGAGGCATATTGCGCTCATACGAGCTATGTAGGTAAGCAAAACTCGTGTCGGAAGTTACAAGGGCGCGTGAACGTGCCAATGAACGTAGGGTAGCCATACGATGTAGAGTCACGATGGCGCTCGATATTACATTTACGACTCTAAACGATGCTTTGATGACGCTCGAAACGCATCACGGAAATTTAATAGTCTCACGGCGCTATTATTCATCAATCGAGTCATTTAGTTAACCTTCGCACGTGCCCCGAGAGAGGGATTTTTGTCGAATTCTAAAACCCCCGTGAAACCGAGGGTGGCAACAAGGAAAGAAATAAGTTAACGAGATAAAAACGCGACTACGTAATGAAATAATACGATCTTTGAATTATATATTGATGCGTTTATTTTTGCAATAATAAAGTGCGATGTAAAATCGGTACGAAATCGTATGTAAAATGAATTGGCGAGACTAAATATCGCCAATGATGAATAAACGTTACAGGAAATGTACGGTAAAAGCCAAATACGGAAAGTCCAGGGCAGATAATCAGCCCGTATGTTATAATCATCGCGTATTTGTTTCAGGCATTATCTATTTTGCCTCGCGCATCACCTGCTCAGTTGTCACAGAAACGCGCTTGCGCACTTGTAATTACAACTCTTGTAATGCGCGATATATTCTCTCCTCTCTCATCTCTTTCTCTTTTTATTGTTTCTCTCACTTTCTAGTTGCTCATTAATTCCTCGTGAACGAGGAACGAGGTTGTCGAGTCTCGTACATCGATACTTTCACAAAACAAACTTGTTCACATTTTTTGCGTACATAAGATATATACGAATATTGACAAATACTAAAATAATTAAAACAATAAAATCTTCGTGTTATTTTATCGACTCGATCGAGGGAAAAAAATGTTACAATTTTGATTTATGATTGTTCTCCTCGACGAGATTGCGTGCTGCGCGTCACGGCGAACCATTACGAAAGCTACGAATCGCGCATTTACCTATGAAAGGGATCGAAGACACCTGAGGCGCCACACACGGCGGCGGTAACCCAAAACCTCCCAACCCTGCAGCAGCATCGCGCGACAGACATGTCTTTGCATAAAGGGTCCGTCCGAGAGAGAGTCTGGGACTTCCCCTTTTCAGACCCCACTCAAGATCATCTTTCTATTGATGCATCGTACCAAAACGCGCGTAAAAACTGCGACGATAATAAACAAGGCGCGTCGCGAAAACTCTAGAAGACGTACGCTCGCACAGGAGCAGCGTTCTTTGTGCCAAAGATGTTTGTTAAACTTTAAACAAATTTTTCAATCTGCTTCTTTGCGTTAAAACACGTCGGTTTAAATAATTTCTTGACGTGCGTAAAATAAAAGTCTTGACTCTAATGTTTAAAAACATATTTTTAAAAATATTTAAAATATTGAGAAGTTTTATGTTCAATATTTATCTAATAATCATTTTTTAAATAAATATCCGGCTAGTGATACATATCCGATTATTGATGAGAACATTTATCTCTTGTGTATACCAACCTGATGAATCCGAAGGAAACAAGCGAAAACCGCCCCGTGAGCGACGAAGCGTTGGAAATTCACGTGAAAAGAGAATGGTTATCGAACATGATCGCGGATGAATCAGGAATTTCCATACGTAATTGCGGTGATTATCGTCCCGAGCAACTGGTGCGCTCCTCCCCCGCCAAATATAACCCGTAATTCTGTCCCTGATACCACGTGACGGTATGCCCGGTTTTTCGAAGAGCTATTTACGCGAGGACTCATGCACATCAGCGAGAAGGGAATGAATCGAGCGTTTAAAATGGCATAAATTAGTGAGGTATTTACGACAGATGTGGGAGCGCCAATATGGCGAAAAATATCAAATATGATTTCATCGAATTTGATTGCATGCGCGATAACGGACACGTCTTCATCGGGAGATTTTCGCTAAATATCGCATATGCAAGATTAGAAAGCATAGAGAGAAAAGAGAAAAAAATAGGAAAAGAAAAGAAAAAAGACAGAGAGAAAATAACGCGATTATATTTTGTTGCAAAAAATACAGAATTCAATTAATATATTGCCAAAAATATGTGATAACTCGATAAAGTACGATTTAAAAAAAACTCGAACGGTGAAAGAAGTAAGAGGAATAACAATTAGCTTCTCGAAAAGCCGTCGGGATCTCTCTGTTACGTCAGTATACCGTGAAAACGTTTCACGCGGCACGCGATTTTTAAGCCGACCATCCCCCAAAAAGTGGCAATTATACAATCGTTAATTCCGCAAATTGCGTCGAGGCACGAGGGAATAAAACAGAGAGAGAGAGAGAGAGAGAAAAGAGAGGAACAAAAAGAGGGAATGCAGACCCGCGTCACATTAACCTATGATTCACCTCTTAATGCGGCTTCTTCTGTTCGATCACGAGAGGCACGAAATAAATGAATATGTACACGAAACTTGAGCTAACTCGATTTGCTCTTATTACAAACGAGTCGACGAGTACTTTATTTCCGACGATGTAAGCCGATGATAGTTTCATTGACCCTCAAAACGTTAATTGTCGTTTTGCGAAATATATCTTTTGATTTATTTCAACGTGTAAATTAATACATACAACAATTTAAATTGAAAATTCAAATAAATTTTCAAATAAATTTTCAGTTTAAATAAATAAAAAATATATTCACTGATCAAATAAATCTTTGCCAAAGGAGAGTTTTATATATTCTTATTTTATGACATAATATCGAGTTTTGTCAAGTATCAAATTACAGCAGGAGAAGAGAAGAGTATCATCTCTCTTCAAAAGAAAACTGAAAGAAAGAAAGAGAGCTAAAGAGCTATCGAGATCGCGTCTTTGAAGAAAAAAGCGAGACAAAAGAGAGCAACGGATATTGTTTGCCGACGAGCGCAATTTCCCGATGATCGGCAGGAAGTGGTGCGGTCGTACAACGGCTCAAGACGACGAGAAGAGGCCGATATAATACCTCAAACCGCACATCGAGGCTGGCGCGCGCGCGTCATGACTGTTAAGCAAATTAGCGCCGGCGGTGAATAAATTCTTCACGGTGAATGGAGAGAGAAAAAGAGAGAGACTGCTCGCCACTTCACAGGGGGTAGATTCATCGGCATATGGCCAGCCGAATTCCGAAACATCCAGCGTCATTCCTCGTTTAGCGATACGATGTAAAAGCGGCGAAATTCACAACGTGGTGGAGACATTATTAGCGAATAATGCGACAGATTATTCGTTCCCGCAGACTATCAGGATATTTGCGTCATCCTTGGATATCAGAGATTAAATTTCTGTTAAAATTTAATATTACAAAAGATTTGGGCTGCTTCTTTAAAAACAAAAAAACAAAAAAAAAAAAACAGTGAGTACGCGATAAAAATTGTCAAGGAAACTATCGTTAAATTACGACGCGCGCGCGCATACACACAAGAGATCAGAAATCTTAATGAAAATTTCGTTGAGTAAGTTGATGCGTCACTCTGGCGCTTATAATAGCAATAAACGAATTAAGAGGAGGTTGTCCGCTGCGCTAGTTTAAGGGCTACGGATCTGACTCCCGGTTGTGGTAGTCCTTTTAACTGCTTCAATTAGTATCCGTCCCTAGACGGGGACCTTTTTAGGTATAGAGTCAGCCTAACACACGCGCGTTTGGTCCTAAATGCATTATATTCTCGAGATATGTGCGGAGCACCATTCCCGCGCGCTCGGTTGCCGCAAGATAAACATCTAAAACCACGACCGGTAGAAACCGACTTAGTGCAATGTCTCGGCCGTTGCATCACAAGCCGGGCCTTAAGACGCGAGGATAGCAAGGATCGCTTTGTGGCTTTGTAGCCAGAGAAGACAATGGGAATCCACGACGAACACAGACCATACGACGGAAGGCGCGTGTTTGTGACATCCGCTCGATAAACGCTACTTGATGCAACCCCCAAGATTATTTAACCTCCAATGAATCAGTAATTCCGCGACGATTATCGAGCAATCGAAAGGGAGAAACGGGGTAGTGC
>QVOB01021426.1:0-33323 GCA_014839585.1 Pseudomyrmex concolor | reverse complement strand
AAAATCGTATAGGATGCTATTTTTGCATCTCTTATACTGAATACCCCGTATACCCCCCTAACTAATTTTAAAATATTGCGAAAAAAACTATTATACTTTAATTACTCTACAATTATTGCTGAACGGATCAAAATCAACAGAAAGTAATTAATTATCGCTGAATATCTGTCTCGTATAAAATATATGTAAAAAAAAGAAATTACGAAAATTCGATACTCACCTGATTCACCGACTCCAGAAGACTACCAAGACTGTTCTGGCTCTCCACGTCTCTCCATCGGTCTCTATTAACCCTTAATCCCTGCGGTTGATCGTTCTGTCGATGATAAGACTCCGAGTGATCCAACTTGATCTTTTTTGCGCCTCTTAATTCGTTCTCGCTAGTAGCCTTTAGTCTCGAACAACACTCGACGAAGAGTTCTTCGTCACAATTGAGTATCTTGCCTTGCAACGGCTCTGTTGTTGACTCGATCTCTCTCGGCACATCCAACGCATTGTCCTCGATCGCGTCCGTAGGCGCGATCGTCACTATGTCTGATCTGTGGCCTGACGATGGCGACCTGATGACAATCTTCTCGCCGGAGAATTCATTCAGATTTGGTTTTCTGGAATTGTCGTCGTGCGTAGGAAGTGTTTCCTCTTCTTCGTCCTCTTCCTCAGAGTTTTCTATCGAGCTGTCGGGAGTATCGCGAGCGTACAACGGCGACATTCTTTGTCGTACCATATCATTGTCGTTCTCTTCCTCTTTATCTTCCTTTTCTTCGTCATTATTGTCATCATCGGACTGAGAATTTCTGTCGAAATCATCCAACTGAGTCCTCAGAAGCGGTATTTCATCCGCTAAACTACTGTAACTGTGCGATATCACAGATTCTTCGTCCTTTTCGATCAATTGCCAATCGTTCACTGCGAGATCTTCCTGGTTGAACTTCAAACTTCTCGCTGAGCGTTTCCACTCTTCGCTGACCATTTTGCTCTTTCTGAAACCTGGTGATTGGTGGTCTAAATTTGATATCGCGTTATCCTGAACTATATGCTTTGATACAATCGAATCGCTGTAAGCCGAAGAATTATAAACACTCTCTTTGGAGACGGTCAGATGCTTGGACAGATTTCTTGATTCGCTAACAGATAGCGTTTCGTGATTTTGCGTTCCGTTCTTCGTTTTATTTCCTGATGCTATCAGCGACTCATTATTATGGTCTCTCGCAATTTTGTCGTCCGTTTTCATCTTGCCGACTCTCCTTATATTGAGATCCTGCTTTTTACTGATATCCTTTCTGGATTTTCTGCGTTTGGTCCTCGAAAGATACGCAAATGTAATGTCGTATCGTCTGTCAAAGGCATCCGAGAAAGCTCTCGCCTCCTCAGCCCTGATCTTGCTTCGTCTCCAATTAGGTTTGAATACTCTAAACTGCGACGGCGACAAACGTTCGTTAATATCTCGTTTCTTACGATGGCTGAGATCTTTGTTTGACTTTCTATGCGCGTCATAACTGACTGGAAAATTCTCCCATTCATCTGAGATCAAATTTCTTTTTTGCTCTTTATTCCATTCCTCCTTGTGATATCTCTTTGATGATTCTTCATCTTTCTCGCAAGAAAGATCATTTTGAAACTGATTTTCCATTTCTTTAATTTTGTCTGCATCTCTATCTTCATCCGAAACAATCGACGATTCGAAAGTTCTCAGAATTCTCTCGTCCGCCTTGATCTTGCTCTCTCTGTATCTGCGCTTGGTCTGATTGAGCGATTCAGTCCGATCTTCGAGTGTTGAATCTGGATCTTTCTCTCGTTTCTTCCGATTTTTTGATTTTCCATGAACTTCAGCTTCCTTTTCGATTTTCTTTTTGTAAACTCGCTCAACATCCTTTTTCGTTTCGGAATGACGTTTCTTGTCCTTCTTATGTCCATTTACCGAGATCTTTGATCCGCGCGAGCAAGATTTCACATTTGACGCGCTCCTGGACATGTCCGAATCATCTTCCGATCGCGATACCCAGTCATTTAGCACTTCCTTCATTTTATCATTCTTCTCGCCGCCGAACACTCGGCCGAACACGCTCTTCACAATCTTGTTCTTATTCGTGCAAGCGGACTCGATTTTATCGTCCTCGTTCTCGCTATCGCTTGACAGTTCGGTGATCTTCGACATCGAGATTCTGTCTCTTTTCCCTCTAGAACTTTTTGACTTCTTACGATCGGCTTCTCGTTCTTTGCTCTGCGAGCTTCTAGATGACTTTTTGTTAGATGATTCCAGTCGAGTTGTTTTTTCATCGCAAGCAGTGTCGTCTTCTAAATTCTCTATTGTCTCCCGATGCTGCGACTCGTGAGAATTTATGGCGGGAAGAGATTTGTTATTCTCAGTAATCAGTGATGACGGTAAGTTTTCATCTTCGCTGCTTTCTGATTCCTCTAAAAGTTTCGTTTTATTTTGAGACGATTCAATAATTTCTTTTTCTTGCGGAACCACTGTTTCCTCTTCTGACGCTAATCGTTTCTCTTCAGATATTTCCGAGATGTCTGGAAGCTTTTGAACTTCGAAACTCTCATCTTCGTCGAGTCTACCTGTCTTGACTCCGACCAATGGCAAATGATTGATGGAGACTGATACTTCTTCAGTAATTTGCGAAGGTGATTCAGTTGAAAGTTTAGTAGTTGAGTCAGGTAAAACATCTTCTTTTACTTTGTCGTGATTAAGTTCGTTTTGCGATATAAATTCTGCATCATCATCGCGTGCATTTACTTTCGACGATATCGATCTATCAACATCATCCTTATCTTTTTCTGACGAAACATGGATCGCATTGTCGCAATCCTCCGCGAGTGTAATATCGACTGTTTTCGCAAGCTCTGCCGTCTGCATCGATTGATTTTCAAAAGTATTCAACTCAATATTTGGAATCTTTTCAACATTCACTAGATTCTTTTCAGTTTCCGATAAATACAATTTCGGGATTTGATTGTTAATCGCTAGCGTCATCAGAGGAACTGGAGCAACTTTTTCGACGGTTGTTGTTTCGCAACTCGTATCAATCTGATTTGCAATTTCTTCCGTTGTTTCGCTGTTTGTTTTCAACGATTCGTAAACGTCGTCTGCTTTCACCGAAGAACTGCCTGCAATTTGTGCATTACATGCATGATTCTTCCTAGGTCTGCCTCTACGTTTAGGAGGATGAATATTCGCGTCAATATGTGACGGCTTGCCGATGTCGTCAAGATTCTCTTTGGATTGTAAACTTGAATTTTGATCTTTAAGATTTGATTCTTCGATGTCGCTTGTAACAACAACACTGTTTTCTTTGACTTCAGATTCCGTGTTGACTGCAGTATCAATTTGATCTTTTAGTCTCGGTCTTCCACGTTTTCTTTTTCTAGTTTCGTTGGTCGCTTTTGGCTTTGCGGCTTCCTGAAAAATATTATCTTTATTAACACGTACAGCTTCTGGTAACGCGTCTTTCTTCGTTTCCTTCTCCGCTTTGTACTGATTACAACTTTCTGTTTCGTCACTAACGTCCATAGAAATGTCCATAAAATACACGTCAGCTTCGACATCAGACTCTTCGTAATGTTGAATATGTTTGCTTCTTCTTGGTCTCAGACTGAACCGACTTGACTCGGTCAAAGTTTGATCCTCTTCCTTTTCCTCGTTATCCACCGTAGAGAGCTTCCTTGTGCGCCTAGAACTTCTCGTGGATTCTGTGTGCTGTTCGGTTTTCATATCAATGTCGCAAGCTGATGATATACAATCCGTTGCGTCATTCAAAGAATTGACAAGTAATTCTGCCCGATTCTCAGTCTTTTCTTCGATTGTTTCCGAAATTTCTTTTGTCAAACTGCAAGACGAAATCCGTACGGCGTCATTAGTCGAGTTTGTGAACTCGTTCGAGGTGTCTTTCGACTTTTCCACTTCGGGAGAGTCTAACAACAGATGTTCATCTGCTAGATTCTTCTTTTTCTTGGTTCGCTTCTTATCGCTATTCTTGCCTCGTCCCGAATCCTCATGCTTCTTCTGAATCGGTTTGATCGGGGTCGATGACAACATTGGTTTCTCTGGCGTTATGTGATCGGTCAGAACGTATTCGTCATGGCTCATGTTTTCGGTGATTTTGCAGATTTCTTCGTCTAACAACTTGTCCTCCAACGTTTCCTGCTTTGCCGCTTCGATGTTCATCACAGAAGTCGTCGATTCCGCGCTGGTTGCGTAAGATGCGTAATTTTCGTACGGTTCTAGAGATGTCCGGATGATTTCAGAAGTTTGAGCATCTTCAGGAACACTCTTTTGCTGATCGCTCGCTTGATCATTCTTCTCGGCATTGGTGATTTCTTCGTCATTCTTGAACACGGTATCGGTGACGAGTTGAATTTTATCCTTGGATTTCTCCATCTGCAACAGATGCCACTGCGATAGCGTGTGCTTCTTCAAGGAACTCTTACGGGTAAAACTGGTGGCGCACACTTCGCAGAAAAACTTGGCTGCTTCTTTTGTCAGTTTCTTCCTCTTCTCCACAATCATAATCTCGCCAGTCTTCTTGTGTACCACCACAAAGTTATCGGCCGCGCGTTTCTTCAGGGTAACCAAGTCGTCCGGAGAATCGGGATCGTTCGACGCCGCGGGTACATTTTCCGACGAGTCTTTGTTCGCAGGATCGTCCACAGAATCATCCGTCATAGGTTTGTTTGCATCTTTGTTTTCCACATCTAAAGACTTATCAGCAAGTTCGAATTCCCGTTCGATGTTCTCCAAAACTTTTGTGTTCTCTAACGAAGCTTGAATGTCCATCAGAGCATCGATATCGTCTACATCTGAGAGATCGAGATGCTCGTCACACAGCGACTCTCTTGTATTCTTCTCTTCATGCGTATTGCTCTTCGAAGATTCCGATTCCGTGACAAAAGAATCTGCTAGCGCATCATCGTCAGTCTCTTCCTTTTCCTTTCTTTTCTTCTTTGCAAATCGCTTTTTTCTGAAATAACTAGATTCGCTGGCGCACGAATTCTCCGACAGGTCGTCGGTGTTTTCTCCCTCATTTCGTGTGCCGGAATTGACAAGATCCTCATTCGAGAGTTGTGTCTTCCTTTGAGATCTTGTAACAGTCGAACCAAACTCGATTGAACTCGATGAGCTCGACCTCTCAAACTTATTCGTGTCTAATTGTTCTTCAATAACGCACTTCTCCGTTTCTTCTTGTTCTTTGGTTTTTTCCATGTTAGATACTTCTTTTTCCACGCGATCTTCACTTGTTTGTGACTCTTCGAGAACATTTCCGCCGTTCCAACGACCTTCTTCCGGCAACGACTTTTTCCTCGAGCCTCGTTTCTTTGTGTTCTGCAACAAATCCTTCACTTCCGGTATTTTGAAGTGTTCCAGGCTAGCAGATAATTGTCCGTTAGACTCTACAACGCTGGTTTCTTCATTAAGCTTCGAAATAAATTGAACAGGCTCGTCTACTGGTAGTTCGAGATGCTCGTCAGCTAATGATTTCTTTTTCGCACCACGTTTTTTCTTTGTTTTTGAAGGTATCGAATTGACATCGAATTGGTCTTCTGTGTTTTGTGCTTCTTTCTGTTTCTTGCGCACAGTTTCTTGCACCGAAGAATAAGATTGTTCCAATAAAGCGCTTGTATCTTCGGTGATGGTCTCAACTTTCATCAATTGCTGATCAGTCAATTCCAGAGTATCTTCTTTCTCAGCAGACGACAATAATGTTTCAGCAGACTCATCAGCAGACTTGATTGAAGTTTGAAAAAGATCTGTAGTATTTTCCGGAAAAATTGCAGCTTGACGCGATTTTCTTCTTGACGTGTATCGAGACGTAGATTCACTCGTGTCAGTTTGATTCTTTTTCTTGATTATGTCCGCAGAGTTTTCGCTCTCCGTGCTGTTCTTCGAAAATAATATCGGAAAATCAATATTTTCCTCCAACACTTTCTTCGATAGAACATCGGCAACGTTAGATTCTTGTTCAGACATTATTTTGTCAGCAGATTCTTCAAGATTCGATACTAACTTTGTATCTTCTGCAATATTATCGGATTTCTCTAATTTTAGTTTATCATCACATTCTGCGATATTCTCTTCCAAACTTGGCGACTTTGAGTTATCTTCGACAGTTTTGCTTTCACTGTTGTGTTGTATCTTCTCGAAGTCAACATTTTCGTTTAAAGATTTCGTAATATCTACATTTTGTTCGGTAACTTCGTCTGCAACGTTGGACTTTTCTGGTTTAGAGATAATCGTGTCGTCAAAGTGTGATTCCTTTTGTGTTATATTTTCTTCAGTAACAGGCTCTTCAACAACTTCCGTCGATTTCCGTTTGCTTTTTCTGGGCCAGGTCGCGTCTTCTAACGATCTTTTGTTGGATTTTCTTCTAGATTTCTTAAGTCTTTCCTTTTTCTCAAATTTTTCTAAACTTTTCTTTTGTGGCAAAGATTCCATCGAAGTGTTTGCCAATGGTGATGAAATCTCATTTGAAATCTCTGTTAAAACGATTGCTTCTTCATTTGTCACTTTATTCTCGCATGATTCGATCTGCGACTCGTCAACAGAAAAATGTATCGCATCCACGTTATCGCCGCTCCTTGTTTCAATATTTGAGGCACTGTTTATCTTAATTTCTTTCTCGCTCTGAAGCTGCGTCTCAATCTGGGCTACCAAATTCTCTTCAAGGTTATCTTGAACTTTATCTTGAAGCATTAAATCAGTAGACTGTTTAGGAACGGCACTTTTGACATTAATTTTATCGTCTTCCGACGACCGAATTTCAAGATTAGTAGTAATCGGCGATTCTTTATCATGAGATGTATTCATCGTATTTTTATTATTATCTTTTTCCAAAGCGTGGCTCTCGCCGGCATTTTCGCTCTCATTATCAACTAAAGTAGGTCCAACTTCGTTGAGAATACTGGTAAGTTCTTCAGCCGCGGAATCCAGCAGCGAACCTACTTCGTTCTCCAGCAAGGCGTCCTTCTGTTTGGCTATCTTCGACACAATCTTCTCCAGAAAAGAACCCTTGCCCTTTGGTTTTCGTCTGGATAGATCGAGGATAATGTCGTTAGCTGGCGAGCGCGCCTTAGCGTTCACACTTTTCTGAGCTACAAAAGCGTCATCTTGTACCTTCTCGGAACTGGAACGAGTGTTCTTTTCATCGTCCGCATAGTGGTCATCAGTCGCGCTTGTTGCTGTAACGATCACATTCTCTGAGGATTCCTGCTCACTCTTAGCAAGAACCGGTAACTCATTAAACGCCGAGTCCGCTGCGATTACGTTGCCTTCGCCGCCTCTCGATTGTTGCGTGCTTCCGTTGCGCGTCACTCTATCCGGATTATCCAGACTAGTCTGCACCGTAAGCACCTGCACGCTCTGTTGCTGCGCTTCTATCGGGATGTTCATGCCTTCCGTCAGAATACCGATGACATTGTTCAGAGATCTTTTTCTCGATGATCTCTCACGGCGAACACCCCACGTTTTCTTAGGCCGCGTCGCTTTTAATTTGCTCACGGAGATCTCAAGTGAGTTCTCTTTGCCGCTGTCGACGGATAAATTCGCTTCCGATTGCAAATGATTTAAATTGATGTTCGTCATCGCCAAATCCGAACGATTGTCAGTATTACTGTCACTATTAGCGTCATCGATTTTATTTTCGTCAATTTTCTCGATCGCTTCGTCGATTCCTTTTTCAACTTGCTTTTCGTTCAATATAACATTTTCAATGTTATTTTGTTCTTCTTTCGCGTGCGCGTTAGTTTCTTCAGCATCGTTACTTGATTTGTTGCGACTGCGACGTTTTCCCGACAAGCTATTGTCTTTTCGGAAGCTATCATTTCGAATTTCTGAGGAAGACTCACTTTTAACATCGATTAACAATCGCCTCGTCTGCTTGTTGTCGATTTTAGTTTCGACATCTGCACTGTCGATCGCGATCTGCTTCGCTTTCACACCTGCTCGACTATCTCTCTTACCATGATTTCTTTCGTTCTGCGTCACGTTATTAATCGGATCTTTGTCCTGGATTGTTTCAGTCATTCTATCGTCGTTCTTTTTCTCGATATTCTTCCTAGACGATTTTCTGATTGTCTCAATCTTCTCTTTTTTACTTGCACTTTTCGAGCCGTTCTGTTCATCATCGATTTCCCGCGAAATCTTGTCGCCTATTTGAGGTGTTTTCGATTTTGGTGCCGAGTATCTCAAACTGCGTTTCAAGCCGGCGTCGTTAGATGCAAGTTCCAGTGTATTCAGTAAATCTTCTGTGCTAACCGAACCCAGCAACTTTTTCACCTCGAACGGTATGTCCCGCGTCACGAAATCTTTCTCAGTTTTCGTTTTCGAGGTGCTTCGCGTTTCCTTCGTCCCTTCTTCTTTCTTTGATTTTGATTCTCTTCTGGTGTTTATCTCATCTTTCCATATTTCTTCTTGTTTATTATTCTCGCTATTATTGGTATTTTTGACAGGTAAGCTTTTCCTGCTCCTTGTTCTTCCCTGCTTCGGCATTTTATTCTTGAAATCCTCGTTTTCTTTGGATGTATCAATTTCCTTCCGCTTCGCTATGTCCTTCACTTCTTGCTTCGGTTTTCTTCCTCTCGTTGATTTTTGCTCTTTTGTACATTTTTCTGATACATTCCCAACATTACCGTCAATCTCGATATTATCTTCTTTCTCTTTTGAGACACATTTTATAGAACTTCGTGACGCTTTCTGATCCTGAAGAGATATCGACGATGTTGCCGGCGATAAAATAGGCAAATCGTTCGTTGACTTGTCGGCGTATTCTTCATTAGAGGAAACGATCTGAGCAACTGGTTCCAAAGTTGGCATTTTGTCACTGTCCGATGATAATCGAGTGACTCTTCGTGGCGGTTGCACCTCGATTTTCTTTGACTTTTGCGTTGTCTTGAGTTTTATTTTGATTTCATTAGAGTCAGCAGGTTTCTGCTTCCCCTCGTCAGTTTTCGCTTCCGACAGTTTTGTCTTGTTTGGATTGCGGGCAAACTTGCCGTCTTGCGAGCGCAGTTGAGACTTTGCCTTGATGGAAGCATTCATAGATGCTACCGGGTCAACAGACCGTTTCATCTTCAACATGCGCTGTGCTGATTTATTCTTATTCTTTACGCTAGAAGTCGGCGCTTTCTTTCTGTCGGAACTGACGCCATCTTTATCGATCGCTCTCACAATCGTCTTTGTATTCTTTGGTGTATTCTTTGGAGAGAATGTTTCCTCGCTGTTCGCATCGTCCTTCATCTCCAACGTAGTCACACACTTGAACTTGCCTTTGGCTTTCACATTCGCCAGCTTGTCGCTGCTTTTGCTCGAAAACTGTGAAGTGACGATCAATCCCATTTTCGTTTTCACATTTCTCTTCTTGCCGAGTACTCTCGGACGTCCAACGAGTCTCGGCCGAACCATCTTGTTGTCCACATCCGAAATCTTGTTATCGACAATCTTCGAGCTCTCGTTGATCTCTTTGGTGTCTCTCTTACTTTCGTCACCAACTTCGGCATTCTTATCGCCATGTGATTTTTTCTCGACTTCATGACATTTTCTCACGACACTTTCGATCGCCGCAGTGATATTATCGTTTCGACACCGATTACGCTGGATCGACTTGGCGTTCTTCAACAATTTGTTTCTCAGAGCGGCTTTGTTGCGCGAGATTCGTGACGAGTCGTCGCCGATAATATGAGATCTCGTTCTAGTCTGCACCTGTTTCAACAAAGTCCAAATATGCTGCTACAACGAATGATTTTTATTTTTTTATAATTTACAATTTAGATCTACTAAAGGATTTCAAGGAATCGAAGCATCAAAGATCTTAGAGGTTCTATGAAAAAAAAAAAAAATCTAACAATAAAATAGCGGCAGCGTGAAAATTATTTTGCTTGTTCGATTGTGTACACAATCGTGTGAATATACATCTACTTTTCGACCAATACATATGTCAACTAATCGATGCCTTTGCTCATGTGCGACGAGGCGCGCAAGGCAATAAAGTTTCATAATTATTTCGACGAATCTCGAGGTTTTCCGACCATCTCTCGATTATTTAATATTCTCTCAGCTCTTATCTGACGATATAAACATTCTCTATTGTTTGTATGTAATTTGTCTCTATATAATTTTGCAAACTTATGTTCAAAAACACTTCAGTAATTTCTATTAGTTTCATTTCGTATTTACTAATGTGTGTAAATTACGCAACTAGTTGCATTTATTATTTTATTATGTTTTTATCTTCATTATTGCATTTATTTTAGTATATTTTGCACTGATAAAGACTTTATTAACGGCAGAAACGTTTGAAAAGACTTGAAAATATATACACAAGAAAAACTTACATAATTTAACAACTATTTTACTCATATTTAATATAATTTTCCTACTTGTGATTTTAAGTTTCTGTTTAAAGTATGAATAAAAACTTTTGTAATTTTTTTAATAATTTAACAAAATAAAACCAAACATTATTTATTAATAAAATAACAATGTGGCATGATTAATAAATTATGTGTAATTTGGCATAAATAGTTTTAATATTCAAGACTTAATATCACGGGAATTATATACGTACACATAGCTCATTACAAGTCGGTTTATTACATTGTGTAAATGTCCTAGTTGAATTATAACCAACTTTTTTAGCGTCTCTAATACTCTTTATGATTCTAATATTGATTCAAGTTTAATGGAGTATATTATTGAGAAAGTAGTCATCGTTTTACATGATTGAACACACTTACATTTCGAAGTTTTTCCTGTGTTCGTATTACACTATCCTGCAAAACTTTCCTTGTGGTCCTTTTAGGTGGCAGATTGGCAAGCATTTTCTGAATACTCTCACCTGAAAAACAAAATTCCCTCTATTGAAAAGCTACAAGAACGACGATTTTAAAATATTTTTTTGAGGTACAGATATAAAAAAAATTAAATCTTGTGTTTAAAAATTTAAAAACTACATTATTATTATAAATGTTAAAATTTGCACGAGCAAAAAACATATTGTATATGAAATATGTATCTTACATCTTTATTTTAGAGAAATATAAATTTTTTGCAATTTTTAAAGATACATATATATTATATATATACATATAATATAATATATATATATTTATATATTATATATATATATTTATACTAGTTTTATTAAAATTACTATCTATTATGATTATATAGAAAACTTTCTTTCTTTCTGATTTTTTAAATTAATCTGTTCACTCAAAATACAAGGTAAGAAGTGATACGAGAAGCTAGAGTAGCTTCGTAGTATCATATCGTACCAAGTACGCAAGTTCTCTAGTGTTGACGCGCGAAAAAACACGAAGTACAATCTTACGATCACTTGGTCGAATTCTGGGCCCGGCCGGTGCCGCCTGTTTCTCTTTGGGTCTATCCACGTTTTCTCTGATGCGCGGTTGAGGCGTCTGAGAGTTTTGTATGTTCCTCTTCATTCCGCGCTGCGGTCGACGTCGTCGACGGCTGCGACTGCCGAACGGCCGCCACTTGCATTTCTTCTTTCCGCTTCCGGTGAGGCCGAGCAACCAGGCGTGATCACCGCCGCACTCCAACATGTGCCGGTGCAGCTCGGCCACACTCAGGCAGTTCTTGGCGCACTTGGTGCACACCGTTTCCGTCGCCACAGCATGTCGCGTCTCGTCGCTAGGCGGGCATCGCCCTGGCAGATACAGGTATTGATAGTGATCGCGCTGCTCGTCGACTAACTCAAAATGCGAGCATAGAACACGTGGATGCACCAAAGCCTTGTGTTCCTCCATCTCCTTCAGTGTTACCTGCACATTTTCACAACAACGGCTGTTCAAGTCATTGAAGCATTATGATAAGTTACGGTTCAGTTCGATCGATAGAATTACGTGATATTTCTGGTAAAGAGATTATTATTACATGTGAAGTCGCGTGAGGTCTCCCGCTTTAATTTTTCCTACAAAATTTTAAGATAGATATAGAAAAATTCCACGAAAGATTTGCAAAAACTGTAATTATTATTTATTTCACAGTTGAAACTTGGAAAGATATTCCAATTTTATGTAGCGACATGGATTGCATTGGATAATTTATTAGTTTCGTTTTTAATAGTCCATAGAAGCAAATTATACGAATAAGTCGACGACTCGCTCGCAAGCACTTACCATCAATGTATCGCGCGAATGTCAAAGATCAAGTACGCTTGATAAACTATCGAGACTACGCACCGTACAAATGAAATGCACCGTTTTGCCACGCGACCGTGCCGAAAAAGCTGTATTCTCGAAATAAGAAGATTGTATAATTCACAGATTCTCTTAACAGATGTTCTTGAATTAATACTTATTTTTATTTTACTAGAGTGTATTTCTAGAAAATAAAGTTAAAAATATGTTCTTTCTCTTTGTTAACTTTAGAAATAGTTGACATTCTCATTAAGAAAAAAATATCTAGTTGTCTTCTAGAGAAAATATTTCAGATTTCTCTCTTAAATTAAATATAAATTCTTTTTCTGCTTTTTTAGAAGAAAATATTGTAAAAATAAGTGGATAAATATATTTTAGTAATAATATACACGTAGTATTTATAGATTTTATTTTCGGTTAAAAATGGTTCAAAGAGAAAATTACAAAATTAAAATTATGTGTACTCACGTGTTTGGAGCCGCAAGCGCCACAAATGTAGATTCGTTTTCTCGACCACTCGCCGCTCAGTTCCACGTAAGCACCTTCCTGAGCGATAGTGATCTCACCGCTCTGTTCTCGTTTTCTTAGTCTCATGAAATCGGCGAATTCAAAACTGAATTCTGTATCAATTGCGGATAGCGACAATTCTTCTGTTTCTTTCTTGGTTTCGCTTAGAGGTAGTTCAACAGAGTCGCAGCAGACAATATCGAGAGTTGTGGAAGTCGTGTTAAACTCGCAGCCGCCGTCGGTCTTGTTCTGATTACCCGCACTGACAACGAGTTCAAGCTGTTCCTTATCCCGAAGAGACACGTTCGTGGTCTCGCAGGGGACCGACAGCGTCTGACGTAGTCTGATGAGACGTTCCTTAATTAGTTGTTGCTTTTTCCTGAGCGACAGCTGCGTGGAAATGTCGAATTTGCTGAGGTCCTTGATCGAACTCGTCCACTGTTCCTTGCCGTCGTACTTGCGCGGGAAATTATATTTTTCGAAAGAGACTCTGCGCGGCCGCGAACCGCTGCTGGTCTTACAAGCCTTCTGAGCGTATTCGCTTGAGTTTTCGTATTCTTCGCCGATCGAATAGTCCTTGTTATAGACCGGCGTCGCCGCGGTTAGTGAGATATCAATGGGTAATTGAATTTGATTAACGCTATGCTCATAGTACGATTGTTGCGATTGTTGCTGCTGCGACTTCGGTTCTGCTATTGTCATTGTCGCCGATGCCGTTGTATTCGTTGCAGCTATCGACGACGACGACGACGACAACGACGACAACGACGACAACGACGACGACGACGACGATGATGACGACGACGACGACGATGATGACGACGACGACGACGACGATGATGACGACGACGACAACGAGGACGAGGACGAAGACGACGACAATGACGAGGATGACGACGATAACGACGATGACGGACTGCTCATCGTCTGTAGTTTGCCGTCCAGATGATGCAACAGATTTTCCCGAATGTTGCAGCTCACGTTGCTGTAGAAAGAACTGTCGAACTCAGGACTGGCCGGATTATCGATAGAATCTCGTGTTGCGATAAGCTTCGTCCGAGTGCTGTCCGACTGTCGACTATCATTTTGATTTTCTAATTCTTTTTCTTCAGATCTTCTGATTGACGATACGTTCACTTTCTCACGGAGAGTTGGACCGTAGAATTCTTTACAAGGAGAATTTTCTTTTATCTTGTCCATCTGAAAAAAATAAAAGCGTTTGCCTGATAATGATTAAACTGTTACTTAAAGTGATAACCTATATTTGATATAAGAAAATTAACCAATATTTGTAAAAATTTTTAGAACTTTATGCGTGAGAATTCTTACTATAATTACATAATTTGTTCTAATTTAGTGTAAAAATTATTAATTATTAAAAAAAATATCAAAATATAAATATATAAAAAAATTGAATTAAAATGAGAGTATACATATTTTTTATTTTTTAAATGATAACAGTGCGTATAAACTTTGTTCTCATCTAGTCACTCTGGTGGTAGTAACTAGGAAAACATTTAGCTTGCAAATAAATTGTAAATATATACAGTGAGCAATGCTAAAAGATAAAAAAATGTTTAAAAAAAATTTGCAAAGCAAAATATGTTTATTTCTATAAATTTAAAAATAATTACATAATAAAAAAAGAGAAATACAAAAACAACTCAATAAGTCATGCTCCATCGTAAAATTATAAAAAAACGAGTGTTTTTAACATTTTTATGTAAAACAAAACAGAAAGAGAAAGAATAATAAGACAGTAAATCAATAAGAAAAGTAGAAGACTAACGAACTCCAACAGATTTAAATGAGCTTCAATGCCAAATAAACGCGGTGAGCAAGCGCAAGCAAAATTCCATGTTCTATTCTAGGACAAAACAGAAGCCAACCACCGCTCACTGATTTTCCAGAATATTTACCTGACCAGTTCTTTCGGCATTTCCGCTATGTACTTCCATGTGCATCATTAGATTCTCCCGAGTAGAATATCTCGTCGCGCACTGAACGCACGCGTGGTATCGGTCGCCGTGGCTGCCGACCATGTGTTGAAACAGAATCTCAAGCGTATCGCACTTATCCGAGCAATACTGGCAGTTCTGAGAAGGTTTCCGCGGGTTTCTTTCGGACCGTCTACCGCCGCATAGCTGATGCAACCTCTCCGTGTGTCGCTGCCGCAAGGATATCGATGAAAACTTCTTGTCGCAGTAAAGGCAGAGATGTCTAATGCTGGACGACGGTTTCGGCTTTTGCGTCAACGAAGGATTCGAGGGAGATCCAGAAGATAGCCGCGAGATCACAGACTCTCCACCTGTTTGACAGTTCTGAAGCACAGAGGCCACTTTGTCCAAAGGCAAACTGCAGTGCAGGCTTGTCATAGACAATTCCCGACTGATGACACTCGAATCTTTGGTCTCCTCTACTTTCGGCGATTTCGTCATCTCGGTAACTTCCGCTTTCTCACATTCTTCGATTTTCTGCTGATTCTTCTGGTCATCGATTGTTCGATATACATTATCTAACAGATCGTCGACCAATTTTCCGCAGACCGTTCCCACGTCTGCGCTTTCCGAGATCTGAGATTCATCACGTTGACCTTCTCTTCCTCTGCCGTCGTCGACGTTTGCCCTCTCTTCGACTTGGTGCTCGCTTAATCTGTCCATTATGATCGTGCCCAGAGTACGAATCTCTTTTTTTTCTCTCGAAGCGTCTTGATTACCTTCGGCAATTTCTTTCTCCTCGACTTCTGAATGTTCCTTCTCCGCTCTCGAGAACGGTTTCTTTGCATTCGAACTAATTTCGTCTCTCGAGTCCTCGATTCTCTCTTCCGTAGTCATTCCTCGTGTATCCAAATAGTTTGTATCCAAATAGTTTGCAGTCTCCGAGAGTTCGATATTTCTATGTTCCGACGAGGAATCCTCCAATGACGGCACAACAGCTGCTTCGATGTCGCCTTCGTTCGAAGGTTCAGACTTTATCGCCATACTTGTTGGATCCTCTTCTTCTTCCTCCTCTTCTTCATCATCATCATCACCTCCTTTTCTCCGTCTTTCTAATTCCGTTGTCTTCTCCGCGCTCTTACTCTTGTCCTCCTCCTCGTCCTCCTTAATTACGCCGACAACGTTCAATACGGTCATCACGTACTTCTCTAGAGTCTCTAAATTTCGCTCGACGCTATTCCGATCGTCCTCGTCTTTCCTCGGTGAGTCTCCTCTCACGGCGACACCGTCCGGCGGCACTTTCTTGCGCAGATTGTTGATCACATTGCTCAGTCGAGATCGCTTGTCTTGTGCGGTCTGCGCCGAAGATCTGTAGGCGTGACCGAACCGCTCTTGCAACTGCTGTTGCTGCTGTTGCTGCGGCTGACGATCGGCTACAGTGCTATCTGCCGCGTTGACGGGGTGGCTGACGCCCAAATCTTCCAGACTCTGCGTCGACGCCACCATTCTGTCGGATGACAACGACGCCGAGCCGGACGATGCCAACGAGATGCCGGTCAGCAGTTTTGTTGCTGTGCGATAACCTTCGATCGTGTCGTCGTTCGGTGTCTCGCTACCAGCCGCATCCGCCGAAGCGGCCTCTGAAAGAGTTTCGTAATCGTCGCTAAGAACCGTACTTTTCATACGAAAAAGCATCGCAAAGCGTCGACGATTATATCTATATTTATATAAAGTTTTTTGATTGAAGAAAATACCGGCAAAACCGAGAAACTTGTTTCAATGAATAAGTTTTTTGTCTTTCTTCAAGAGAGAGAGAGAGAGAGAGAGAGAGAGAGATCGCTTATTTATTTTCAATTACGAAGATAATTATTTAAAAAGAAACGACGGAAAAAAAAGAAAAAAAAAAGAAGCGATAAATCGTTACCATTTAAAAACAAACCAAGTACGATAAATGTTTATTTGTTTAGAGCTTGATAAAGTTTCACATAATTTAACCACAATGCTATTTAAATCTCAATTTAACTGATTCCACAGTCTGATTGTTTCAATAATTAGCCAAATTGAAATCAACTTTGTCTCTTCCTAGTTTGTAATCGATATCTCAATTGTCTTTCCAGATGTGTTTCGATAACTTAATTCTACCTTTCATAATATTAAAAAATAAATCAACACATTAAACAATATTTGTTTTTGCTAACATTTATTTTCAGTAGTCTTCGTAATCCTATACAAAAATTGCTAAGAATGTTTTATGAGTTTATACAGAGAGCAAAAGCGCAAGAATGATTTCACATATATGTGAGATTCATGTTTAAAGCTTCACATCTAAAGTGAACTTTTATCTCATTTTTTCACGCTGAATCCTCCAATTATTCCTTCCGCTGAGAAAAGTATATTTTTTAGTTAGGAAAAGATTTGAGAAGAGATATAAGGAAATACAAGCACACAAACGCAATCTATTTCAGCGTGAGAAAATCAGAAAGAGAGATAAAGAACTCTTTCTCCGTTCTGTCTCTGCCGACACTTTTTTATCCGGAAGTCGGGGAGAGAGAGAAAGAGAAGGGAGGCTGTGAAAATCGATAACCGTCCCTCCGCCACGTCGAAAGGGCTGTGTACAAGCGCGTATATGTCGAAAGGGAAAGAACGAGAGACGGACACCCGCGTTTGCACGCGGACATACCACCCGAGCCCTTGACAACAGCCCCGAGGTGGTAAAAACCGACCAGCATGATAATATCCAACGACAACCCCTTCGATCGTCCGGTTCATTTTGCGAATGCTGCGATAATTAATAGTTTATTCAACGGGAGAGATTAGCGATATCAAATATTGCAACATCTATACGCGATATCGATCACTTCTGCATATCCATTCCTTTCCAAAAATTTTCCACCTCGTGTTTTTTGTACGTTTAGTGACATACATACATCAATGTATACATATATATATATGTATATATATATAGGTTCGGGAGGATCTCGCCATTGTTAGAATTCTGAAAGAATCGATCCGCTCCGCTTTGTTATGAGATTCCAGAAAAAATTCTCGGAAAAAAACTTACTCAACGATGTAATACAAAGTCGCTTTGAACAAAAAATACATTTCCTTAATTAACATTATTACTTTTCCCGTTATCAAGCGTAAGTAATGAGATTAACCTGCAGCAATTTTTCATTTTACCATATTTTTAATCTCAAGTAAGTAATTTTCGCTGCGACTTCATGTATTAAAGAGTATATTGCGATTACATATGTATATAATATATACACATATATATTTCTCTGAAAACGCGATAATATATTCATTTAGTGAATATATTACTACATCAATGAAAAATGTCTAAGTTTTATTCACAATTCTTCTGACAAACTTTTCGCAATAACATTAAATCTATAATAAAATAGAAATCTATGACATTGTAATTGATATAAAAAACTTAGAGATCCATTCACAAGATACATTCTTATTTTTTCCGATATATGAAAATTTATTCTTTCGTAGAACACTTTTCTTGAAAATTTCATCAACATAAATTTGGCGAAAGATGGAAATTACACCTAAATATAATTTCCGAGAAAATTTTCTTCTTCCGGGAGTAATACCGGGAATAATTTCCAAAAATAATCTCCCGAGAGAATTTTCTGCAAAACATCGCTTTACTCGCATCAAGAAAACGCTCCGTCTGGAATTTCGAGCGAAATATTTTTCTTCCTAAAAAGTGTGCTCTCTTAGGGACATTTTCCCTATATCGCATCTTCGGTAAGATAAGGTTCTAAGGCAAAAATAAAAATGAAGGCGTGGTAATTCAAATACCGATAAGAGAAATATCAATGATTCCCGAAGTGCTACCGGGAAGATAAATTCGAAGGATTTAATGGAAGAATGAAGAGAACAAAGTTCTCTTGTAAAGCCCGAATACGAAATTCTATCCCAAAACGATCCTCACGAATCACAGGACGCGTCTCTCTCTTTCTCTCTCCTCTCTCTTCAATCGAGAGGGATCGATGCAGTTTGTCGCTCGCGGCGTTTGTCGGCAAGCGCCGTTCTCTCTGTTGTTGCCTGCACGCTTCCAAGTTCGATAATTATTTAGCCGCGGCATTGCGGCGTCGCGCGCACCTCGATTACGATCTCCGACCAGCGTGACTACTTTCAAAAATTTTCCTGTGTCTGTTTGTATACACATAACTGTCGTCGTCGGGGTCTCTCTGGATGACGGACGTGTTGCGCAATGCAGCGCGCGCGCCGCTGCGCTACAATACGCCGCGCCGGGAGCGCGAAAATAACACGCGTGTCGTGGCTGCGGGACAGCCGATCATGGTCATCGTCGTCGTTGAGACACACGGTCGCCGTGTTACGTGTATATTATGTTAGCAAAGAAAAAGGAGCAAAGTAAGTGAGTGATAAGAAAAAAATGAGACTTAACGAGTCTTTACGTTACACTTTCAAATACCGTTTTAATTAGGAAAACTAAGTCTGTGTGACTTTCAGGGATAAAATATATGATAGCATATAAAAGTTTTCAAATACAATTGTATTCAAATTCGAATTATAGTGGCGCAACGTGTAATAAGCACGCGTCATAATATAGCGCCTTTGATTAATGCGCGCGTGTTTTTTTTGCGTAATGGAAACACGTAAATGCATCGATGTATATGCAATATTATAGAGATAACATTCTTTACGTTCATTGTATGGTATACGTGCGTGTGCGTAAATGAAGAAATAATGAAACTCGGTAGATTAATCGCGTATCTGAAATCGTGTTGATGAACGAGGTAGTATCCTTCAAACTTTCTGCATGGTCGCAGAGAGTTTGTCATAAAGAACACGTGTCATATAAATGTTGTTTACTGAAGTTTTTTAAAACATTAGTACATTATGTAATATCAACGTGAAAAAAACCATATTAAAACTAAATTAAAGTTAAACAGTATTATATTACAGGGTATATAATGTATGAAAAAATTATATTAAAAATTAAACAATATTTTTAATTAAACGATGACTCACCTCTGCTCGGTGCCGGTGGGGCCCTCTTCGGGGTGTCGTCGGCAGAGGGTGTTCTTTCCCTCATGCTTACCCATGAAATTTTTCAGCGTCATCATTTAATTCTGAAATCAACAAATTAACAAAATTTTATCTAAACACGCAAGTCGCATGTGATAGAATTACTATTACTACTAATTAATTTTAATTTCGCAAAATAATCTACGAGAACAAAACAAAGAAATTAGCTCAAATCTTGAACCGTGAGACACACATATACACACATTATTTATGTACAATATAAATTCAAATGTCTTTCTTTTTCTTATTATACACGTTGACTTTATTTAATTCTATTTTCTCTCGTTTCTCGCTCCAAGTAATACGTAGAGGATTGATATACGAATAGAATCTATTTACTTTCTCTATTTCCATTCATAAACTAGTTGCAAAAATAGAATATACGAGAAAAAAAAAACACAAGTCGCTCGAATAATTCCGTGAGAGTCATGAATCAAATAACGACTTGCAAACTTCCGCATTTTAATAACTTAAGAAATTGTACTGAGCGCGGTCTCGATTAGCCGGACATAATAACCTGCGAAAACTTGTCGAATGAGTGCAAGAATAGAGTTTTTCTATAAGGTAAAAGAAGTGGAAAGAAAGGAAGAAAAAATGAAGAGAAAAAATATAATCGTATTAAAAGGCTCTTGCTGAGAATCGAATTGATGTCGATTCCTGCAGCGACATACCCTATTTTGTATATACGGTCAATGTATAAAAAAACAAAAAAAAAGTATCTTTTCACTGTACAAAGAATGGAATAGAATAAAATATGAGAAAATATAGGAATACTCTTTACACAAATACTCTCTAACAAATATTTCTTTTCAGAACGATCTTATTGTGCGAACGATTATAAATCTATGGTATTGTACGAATGCCATAATTTACAAAAAAACAAATATATACGTTCTTTCTCTACACAAGAAGTGCAACGCAGAGAAACTTTCTCCGCTACGCATACCTATTACACAATTTATAAAACGAAAAAAATACTTCCTTGTCGGATTATAAGATCATGCTACTTGAAAAATATTCAAAAGATATTTTTCTTAATAGCGACACATCTCAAAGCGCGATGCATTTTTGATAATTCGAGCAAAGTATGAGATTACGCACTGGTGTAGAATCTGTCGGCGACACAGTCTCAGACTTGCATGCGGATTTCTGGGGGATTAAGTGACAACCATCAAGCGGAAAGTGAAACATTACGAGAAAGAGAACAGAAGAGAAAAACGATAAACATGAGAAAAGGAAAATAGAGAAAGACAGAGAGAAGAGAGACAGAATCGGCCGCGAGGGAGAGTGTCCTGGTTGAAACTTAAAATATCGAGCGTCACGCACATCGACGCTGGCGCCGGAAACGCTCGGGAAACACGACGTCGCGACGACGCGGCATCGTCGTCGAGGCACCATCTGGAAATAGAACTTTGGACTCGACAGTAGTTTATACGCGCGCGAGAAAGGAGAGTGACGTTATATACCGACTATATTCTGTAATTGATAATCGGAGGATTTGCTGCAGAATTTCCAACAGATGAAAAAAATTCCGACATCCTGAATCGAGAGAATCGCGCGCGAGAGAGATCGCCTCATCGATTATGCCGTCGATATTTCTAAACGATTCGCCAGACGTCTTTTCTTCGCGTCAATTCGCGCCGATCGTGCATTGCGGAACGACGCGCGTATCGCGACAAGGACGATCGCGCGCAGGTGTCCTTGCGCGAATGTTGCCGCGCGCAATCATTCTCGGTTGTGTGTGTGATGTATCTCGTGGCTTTTTTGTGTATATAACCGATCGACGTTGCGATAATGTCAATATTTTGGCAAGTTTGTGCGGTAAAAATTAATAATTTTTCACAGGAATGACATTGTATCGACGGTAAAAGTAATAATAAAGATTAATAATATCTCAGACGAAGAAAAAAAAGTAATGTTAATTCCATTATATTGTTTTATCTTGGGTGTGTAAATATATTGCTTTATCAGCCAAATTTGACAAATTTAGATATACATTAGAATTAATACATTGTATTTTTAAAGAATTATACTAAGCGCGCGTGAGAGTTTTTTATTTATATTTAATGTTGTTGTTGCACCGTATGCACATAGAAATTATAGAGAAAAAGGGAGAGACAGAGAGAGAAGGAAAGAGAAAAAAGAAATTTCCTTCATTCTCCTCTAATAATTTCTCATTAATGTTAAAACAACATAAACAATGCATTTTATATTTGACATATTTCTAGATTTTCGGATAATAATTTCATTTCTATAATTTCATTTCACATTCTATACCGCTTCTTATTTTCGCAAAATCCAGTTTATCGGTAATACACTCATGCCTTCAATGTCCGGCGATAAAATATTTTTCTTCCCATTATTATTAACAAGTTCAACCAGTAATTACGAATATTTTATACGTTCGACCGTGTCCGCCAGGAATGTGGAAACGCGGCATTCCAGACTTGGAAAAGCTAACGGGGTGCGTTAGCACAACCTTATCGCGCTTTTTACTTTCTTCGTCCCGGAAACTTTTCTTGACGATGATCGGAATGCAATTAATCATCGCAAATTAACACTACGAGAAAATACTACGTATTTATTTCTTAACGCGGTATTTTCTCTATTGCGTAATAATATTTCGCGTGATATCGTGAAATATCGTGCGCGACATTCTGGTCGGTATTTTCAATACTTCGAAACAATGCCGATAATTAAATTGTTATTGTAATATTACATATCGCGCGTATAATTGACAGATAAAAAATACGTAATTAACACGTTATTGATTATCGCGATTGTTTTTAAATAATTAACATAATGAATATTTGTGTAAGAAAATGTAATAATATTTATAACAATGTTTGATATTGTGTGTATACGCGTATGTATTATGTAATATGTAATCAAATTGATATTGGTGACGCGAGATTTTTCCATCGCATATCCGAACAACTTGTTCTTTAATAAGATAGTATCGACTTCAATTTCTGCTTTTGACACACCTCTTTTCAACGCGCAGCAAGCTTTTCAAGTTTACTCAAAAAAAAAAAAAAAAATCACATCGATGAAGTTCTCCGCGCGTGCAACTTTTATCAATATTATTCGGCCAAAAAAAATTTCGAAGAAAATATTTTACTCCTGAAGAGATAAAACTTATCTCGTGGTTATATCAATGTAATTTTTTAAATTATCAACGGTATCGCATATTACTCGGTCGTTTTTTCTCTTGCGCTATCAAAGATAACGACATTGTCGAAATTTTTATTTATATTTGATCACGGCTTTATTTACAGAAGCAAACGCGGTAATTATTTTATTGTTTTTTTTTGTTATAAGCTATATTAACTTCAGAAGTATCCGGGAAGAAATGAACAAAACCTGATGATCAAAGATTATTATGCAAACTGTAATTTTGTAAAATACACGCATGTTAAACAATAATTGCTTCTAATAAAACATTAAGTTAAGTTATTTTATAGTATTTTACACGTGCGATAATTTTGCATAACTAAATGAAATATATTATCGCGTTTTGATTTAATTACGTAAATGAATAACTTGCGAAAAGATAATTTGTGTACATTCATTTTTTTCTCCGTATTAAAAATTCTGCACTTTCTTTCATTTCTTTTCGACATATGCCGAAAAATACCGGCCAAAACACTTTCAACGAGAATTTAATATCTTGCGCAAAGTAACGCCCGCTAATTTTTTATTCGTGCCTTGATCTCATGTCCAGAAAATTTGCAAAAATCCGAAGTGTGTTCATCATATTTTCCTCTTACTTGACAAACTTGCAAAATACGCGCGCGCGCGCGGTTCCCGAAGAACATGCGTGATAAATCTCGACTAAAATCTCATTCAAAAAATTCGGAAGAGCTATAAAACTTCCTTGCCCATTTCTCTAATAGATTTTTTCTCCCGATTCTTCCCAACTCTCGGCGCGTCGCATCGATAATCGATCGACATATTTTTACGATGATGTAAACGTAATTCGAGCGTGCATAATTAAATGCCACTCACTACTACTTCCCGTTATAGATCTCGCACTTGTTGATCTCGTACATGTTTATTTATCGTGACAACGTATTTCGTCCGCAATCCGTTTGCACTTCAAAGAAACCCGCGATTATTAAACGTAATTATTAATCTAATCATGAAACGTAAAAAAAAAACCTTGTCGCGGGATCTAATTTTCACGAAATCAGATCGAGAGATCGGTGAAACGGCGGCACTGTATATATCGTATCGCATTAACGGGCGAAATCGCTTGTTCGTCGGCGCTAACAACAGTGAAACGGTTTCGCAGTCTCGCAAACATCGCCTGACGCTTCTGCCGCGCGCACGGAGTCCAGTTGACCTACTTGCAGCGCGGCGGCAACGGCGGCGACGGCGACGGCGGCGGCGGCGGCGGCGACATCGACATCGTCAGCATTGTGGCTCTTCTATCATAGAAACGGAGAGAGATCCCATCCCGGACACGGGTTCGCTCTCGATTCTCAAACGTCACACCCCGTGCGACATATGTGACGTCACGCGTCGAATCGCGTCACATGCTCTCTGTTTTTTCATCATAATACACGTTTTGTTCGTGCGGGTGTAAGTCGTGTATAATGCACTTTCGAAAAGCATGTTAAAATCGATCGCAAACGTTCGCGATATTAATATTCATAGTGTTGCCAAACTCGTCTTGTATATCAGCTTCAAAACTTACGGCAATAAGTGGGTACAGCGTATTTTAAGCGGTGAAATTACAACTAAGCTTTGGGAGCTTGTACTATATATTTAACAAATTAGATAATTATCAATTCACAGTGTCGATGCATTTTATATTTTATTTTAAAAACATACATACATGTATGTGCATGTATAAATCTCAATGAACGAATTTCCGATGAATATATTACGATATTTTACTGATATGATAATTAATATTATATTTTTCTTTCGATATCGAAGTCTAAATATGCAGCTGTGCGATTTACAGGATATTTTCGTATGAAAATCATATTTGATGTTAGCTGAAAATTAATTTCAACACATGCAGAGAAAGAGAAAAAAAGCGTTAAATGCAATATTATTTCGATCCGACGACGTACAAGTTTGATCTCTTTCTCAAATCTCATCATCTCAAAATAAAGGATAAAATGTTGTTCGCAATCGGAGCTCCGCTAAGAATACTGTACAGCGATAATTTGTCACGTCAAAAAACTGCAGAAAGAAAAAGAGATCGCTTGGGTGAATTTGATACCGACGTGTTGAAACTTACTTTTTCTTTCTTTTTTCCAGCAGAAAGGCTTTGGAGAAGCCTTGCTCGGCCGGCAAGATTGGTTACCGCCGTCCCTAGTAACGTCGTGTATTACGTGTAAAACGTGTTGACGAGTACGCGAACTCGCACGAAGCAAGCGCGCATCGCGTGCGTCCTGATTCACTTTTTAACCCTTTACGATCTCGTATCGAGGTAATGTTCTACTACACGGTTTATAACAAGGACATGCTTCTTCCGAATATTTGTGTGATAATGTGTAATTATTATTACTTATAGATTGCGTTTTTCTGAATTTTTCTATGTAACAATAGTGATATGTAATTATGTATTGAGATTGTAACATTGAAATAAAAATAAGATAGTTTTTTCTAACATCACTTCGATTTTTTTTGCAAATTCTCTTAAAATATTATTACAAGATATTAATAACTACAAGATAAACAATATGTATGCACATATGTATGCAATGTACAGTGATTTTGTATGTTACAACTTCGTTAAACGCAATAATCAATGGTTAGAAAATAAATTCGGATTGTTGAGTGTGTAACCGTGCACCTATCGTGGAAAAGGCCGGCTTCGGCATTCACGACAGAACGACCCACCACCATGTTAGCGTCGCCACTCGGGGGGGCCGCAGGTCCGTCCTACTGCGCAGTAACGCTGTCGAAAAGCTTACTCTACTTTCGCTAACAACAATCGTATCTAAAAGCACGACATTGTGCTCCCAGATATGAACGAGAAGAAAAATTTATTATCCTATATTAGGTCCAAACAAGAAACCCAACCGGGAAGAAAGAAAGTGTGAAGTGGGTATCCCGGGGTTTCGGTTCCTAAGCGGTTTAGTTAGAAAGATAATAATACTTCAGCCGCGAACTTCAAAGTCAACGATTCTACGAAAACTACAGCGTAGTCTCATGTTTAACCTTGTGTTGCAATTATTTCGATTATCCCTGTAGGATAAACAACATTATCGGCGATGTCTTTGTCGCAAGTGACTTCCGAAAAAGGTTACTCAAAGTTTTATTATTTTATTACTGCCGATCTTCATATCGAGGATATAAAAGTGACTCATAGGTCTTTGCGTTCCACCTAATGGCTCATCCATCTTCACGTTGTCGCTTTTACGATACGATCAATCGTCTCGGCGGCCGCTGTTCCTCGTTGCGTTTCTTCCGCAACTGTTACGCGACATACTTTATGTGTCGCTCTCCGCGACTAACAGAAAAAAATTTTATATCTCAAATTTTACTCGGTATGACAGAAGAATCAACTTCTTGTGAACTACATCAAGTATTTCAAATACGTGAAAATTTGTCACTTCCCAAAACTCGACGTTCTTGAAAACCGAAAATCATCGATCTTGAAGGACGAGAACGTCGACTGAAGTGACGCTCGAAAGAAGAACATTTAAAGGTATTTATTGTCACGAATTTTTTGTCCTGTTTATCCAGAAGTCACAATGAACATGTGTACAGACTGCAGTGATAGAAATTACACTCGATGAGGAACATAAAACAGGTTTCCCGAAATCGATATCTTTGCAGGTAGATTTTCGAGCTGTGAATATCCCGCTGTGCGGCTATCCGTTCAAAAAGATTTATTCGGTTAATCTGTGAAATTTTCGTCTGACGTTTCGAACACGGGACTTTTGTGAGGACTTGTTTGCGCTCTTTTCGGCGCGTCGTTTGCGTCGCGAAGCGCGCCGACCGTCGGGCCGCGAAGAACCACGACCACATCGGAGGAATCGATAGATAAAGAGCGGCCGCCGATTTTCCCGGAGTATGTGGATTTCAACTTCTGCAGGCAAAGTACGATCCTACGGCAAAAGTACGACACGATCGCGCCGCAATGTCATTTTTCCGAGTCCGTTTCGCGGAAACGCGCCGTAGCGATTCGAGATGTATTTCGAGGTAAATGCGCACGGTTGAGGAAAAAGAGAAAAATCAAGGAACAAAGATATATCTCGCGAGGAGAAATTGCAATCATATCGCGCGGAATTGCGTATCAGGAAAGAAGAAAAACATTCGAGAACGCGAACACGCTTTTAGAGCACAAAAGCGTGAATATAACGCGATCGTCGACGAGAATCCCGTCACCTGGGATTTTTCACGTGGCTGCAAAAATAAATATTAAATCGCAAACGCATTTCGGCGTCTTGATGCTTTCTCAAGCTCGATGCATCCTCTCGTTTAAACCTAAATTTGTTGTAATTTCTAATGCTCTCGCAACCGAGCACAAGACTTACCGCATCTCGAGGGCGGGTAGCAACGTCGACCAGATGCATCGTGGTAACGGCAAAGCAGTCACGGTCACAGATACTGGCGTTCAGCGGGCCGCTTCCAACACGACGACGATTAGCCACGACGACAACCGGGCACAACACTGGACCAACACACATCACTGTCACACACGCACACACACACCGGTGTCTCGGCGATGTCCGTTTTTGGCGACGTGTGAGAGAGTCCAGGAGGCGCGGCTCTTCTGGCTCGGAAACGGCGCGGTGCGGCACGGCCCCGACGGCTCGTCGACGAGAAAACCGACGCGAGACAGAAGAGAGAACGCGCGAGAGCGCGCGGGGGGAGGGGGAGGTGGGGAAAGAGAGAGAGAAAGAGAAGGCGCGAGCGAGAGCGCCAAAGGGAGAGACAGGGAGAACACGATTGGTAGGAGGCCGCGGAATAAAAGCGCACGTCCGTCGACGGGTTTTCTAACTTCCGGTCGTTCGTAACGCACTTTCTCGCACCCGTTCGTTTTTTTAAAAGACGGCACCACCAAATCAACGACACGCTGCACTGTAAGTGTGTGTTAAATACACGATGCACACGACGACGCTTATGCGAAAAGTGTGTGAGAGATGTCCCCCTTTCTCGCCGTCGGCAACCGTGATGTATGTGTGTGAAGTCTCTCAGAGAGACTATATCCGCGCGATAAGAATTCGCCCCGCGATGTACGGCTGAGAAAGAGAGAAGGAGAGAGAGAGAGAGAGAGGCGGGTGCGCGCTGCTCTCTCGTACACTCGCGATCGCACGGAGAAGATTCTACGAACCGACACGATGCAACCGAGATCCCTGACTGAGCAGCCGTCGCCCGAGGAAGCTGCCCCATGAGACCGCAGCGCCGCCAACCGTCAACGACGCGCCAACCAAAAGTTCCTGCTATTTCAACGAAAAGGTTCTCATTCTCTTCTTTTCATCTCGTTTCTTTTTCTATGATTTTTGATCGGATATGCTCGCAATGTGTTCATGTTCTTTTGTTATCATATAAAGATGTAATACGCGCATACAGCAAGATGTAATACACATAATATGTGTCCTAATTAAATAAACACAGGTGTTTTACATAATATTATTTTAATTACTAGATAATACAAAGAGACATTTGACAGAGATTTATCTTCATGAAATTTCAGAGTTCTTTAAAACTGTTTAGAAAGTCACGAAATTCCGTCGGAGGAGAATCACTGGTGATGCGAAACTCTCGGGGCGTTTCGATCTTTCGGCGCGCCGATAGGTCGCTCAGCTGTAAACTCTCGACGATCATTGGCTGAACACCGCCTCGCTCGGAGCAACAATAAGCCACCGCCGAGGAGCGAGATAGCGATTGAGAATTGTCGATGTCTGTTCCGCGTGCGTTTCCGTTTCTCGCTAAGGATTTCGCGGACGCTCGCCGGTGTTCGCGCGTTTAAGTGCACAACATTGGCACAGGTGCAACAACGTGTGCGCGCGCGACGAGTGTGCGAGATCACACGGCTTTAATTACTCACTTATGCAAACATTTTGCGAGTACGTCGCGACGTACCACGACGAACAGCGATCGCGAGAAATCGTTGTTGACAATCACCGTTCGCTCGCGCGCCGCGTTCATCGTTCATCGCCATTTCGCCGACGCGGCAATCACCACGACGACGAGGACGAGGCACGCTGCCACATCGGCTGACCAGAATCCGCTCGGCGATGAAGAAGAGCTGAGTTCGAAGTACGGCTCTCATCGTAGGCCGAGTACACACGAGGAGGTAAGTGGCACGACTTTCCTCGCCAAGTGACAGTTTCCGGATCGATGTGCATATGTTGCTTGTGAATTTTTCATAACACGTGTATGTACTATGCACGAAAGCTATTGTTTACATTGGCGAGAGTATTGCTTTTTAGTAAGACATCCCGCAGATTGTCATTGTAAAAAACATGCAACGTAAACGTTTCTCGGAAGGGAATATCCTTGTGCTCATTTACTTACGTGAAAAGTTGGGGTTATGTTGGTGGAAGTTTTGACATTTAAACTTCTCGTGAATCAAACTCTCGGAGATTCTCATCTCGAAAACACGTATCAATGTTCTCAAGTTGATGACTAAGTAAAAACAAATTTTTTTTACATATGGCTTACGTGTTAAGCTGTTGTTCATATTAATAGGAAATGAAGTTAATTTTGTTCACACAAGAAATATTTGTTTTTTTATCTCTCTTAAAAAGATACTATTTTTACGCTGTTGTTTGCGTTAATAAAAATGTTAGTACTTTTTTTACTCCAGATCTGTATTAATGCACATATTTTCCATGAAATTATTTATGTAAATATTTATTTGTTTTTTATATTTTTCTGAAAAAACTGTCGTACAATATATTTCTTATCACATATAATTATATATAATTACTTGTAATAGTTGGTGTTTTTATTCCGGATTTTATAGCTATTTGTGCAGAGACTTACTTTTTGTAAAGAGAGAGGGGAGGAAACTTGCAATTATTTATTTCTTGTTCACACTATTTTTATCCGTAATGTGCGTTAAGAATTTTTATCTCACACACAAAGTATATAAATAAATACATTTAACATTAAAGATCGTGTATTTTAACATTAAAGACTATTTGCCAACTTGTTGCATTTACGTTATTAAACGTCAGTAAACATAAGTGCGCGCGCATAAATAATACTTATTCACAAGTTGCACAATAAATCGTGTTTCAACTACAACGTCTGCGGTTTCGAATTGAGGAAAATTGACGATGATCTCGCAAATACGCGGAAATGTCATTTACGCGGTTCCACGTATACACACACACGTTGCAGACTCCTCTTCGTGGAGATGTAGGGAATTTTCGAGATTGTCGGTCTGCCGACTCTCAAGATCGACTGGAAAGCACGCGGCTGTCTACGTGTCCTGTCGCTTCACGCTAATGGTCGTGTACTAATTAATCTTTTGATGTAGATACACAATTAGCAGCGATCGATTTCTTTATCGATGTTTGTATCGCAAATATTCGAGTCGATTTGATGTTGTTTTGGAGCTTATCCGAACACGATCTAAATATCTAATAAGTGTAAATTACATTGTGTGCATACACATACATAATATAAATATCTTTATATACAATTAACGAGAACTAAATGTCTCTCATAATATTGTTGACTACAATAAACCTCATGCACACATCACAATTACTGGAGCTGTGTTATTTGACTGTATCATGGGACAATTTCTCGGACAATATACACGGTCTCTCGGTTGCTTAGGCTAATATTACATTGTTAACAATGGCAACAACGTTATCAGTTTACTGCGTGCATACAGACAAACTCATTCGCCGTGTTTGAATTCGCAATGTTTCCCCAATCGGAGGATATTAACATATTTTAATGCAATTTGCATTTAGTATTTCATGAATAATAATTACGAGAAATAAATCTCGAGATTGTTATCGATTTATACTTACGAGAAACATTCTTAATCAACATTAGCATTTTTTTCACTCGAATAATCTTTAGAGTTGAATTCGTGAAATTAAAAGCTGCACCATTTTTTTACCTGTAATTTCGAAGCAATAATATTGCGCTCAATATGCATCCAGTCATGCAGTACATACGCACGTGGATATCGAATTCGTTGCGAGAGCATCACGTTTTTGCGCGAATAATCCACGTGCGGATGTCGTCGTCGGTAGATATCGTCGTCGTCGTCGTCGTCGGCTATGTATCCGAAACAGAATTCGCACTGCGCGTGCTCCGAAATGTCAGTGAACTCGAATTCAGCTGCTTAAAAGGTCGGTCACTCCCCTTTTTTGCATTCTCGGTGTTGTTATCGTTAAATTCGCCTCGATCGAAAAAAGAGAACGCATGTAAAAGAAATCAAAATGACTGAGAAAAGAATTGTCCGTTTTTTTTGTTGCATAAAACGGAACGACATCTGACCTTTGTAATCGGTGATTGATTTACGAAGCATTCGAATAGCTCTCGAGTTGGTTTTTTTTTTTTTTTTATAGACAACAACATAACTCGTTCGTACTGCAAAAGTTGCCTTAATGCTCGTTTGTTATTTATAATACAATAGTTCTATTTAAAAATACATTATGAATAATAGTCAACTATAATAGTTAACTATAATAATAGTCAATGTGTATTACGATGTAAATCGTGAGATATTTTGTGATGAACGATAGATTAAAAAATCGAAAAATTTGTCTTTTCTTATAAAATTAAATCTTTCGATTTTCTTCTTGTTTAGCAGTTTTGCTTTCGCTTTATTACCGTCACATTTAAGAATAAACAAGAGAACACTCGATAATCACATTTTATATATATATCAAATCGCCAGTCGTACTTGAATATTATTTAAAATTGTTCGGATATAATGTGATTAATGAATAACGGAAGAAAGAAATTCGAATACAAAAAAACATGTACACGTAGCTTTATTGTGTGTTTTAACTTCTTAGTACCTTATCTTTTCAACCTACAGTTGTTGATTATTCATTTGCGTGATAAGACATTATAAACTTTTTCTCTCAAGTCTGAAAAACTTTACTCACTGTTGTCACGAAAACCGAAGGCAAAAATTTCACCAACTACGTTTTACGTACTGCTATATATTACTGTCAATTATAGTTTCTTAAACTAATCATAATCTCTACTTTTGTGATAAAAATGATAATTTAGTTTATTACAAGAAAAGACAGTAGGAATTTAATCGCAAATACGTTATCGTATGTGATATGTATATATCGTAGGTATACATATATCGTAGGTATACAAATACATTATATGCGTATATAACAGTCAACATAGCGTGTACACCTTAATCTGTTTGTGTTATTTGATGTTTATCATAACAAAGAGTTCAGATACATTGTTATCAACAGAAATGAGTGGTTCGCTGCTTGGCAGAGGCCGGGGCGGCCGTCTGGTCGTGTACGGGGGTTGTCTAGTATTAATCTTCATTCTGGTGTTCCTCTACCATGCGGCTACATCGGAGATGGACAGACTGCGGGAACTGCAAGAACAATGCGTTCATCAGCAGGAAGCTCTTGCTGCTCAACTGCAAGGTGGGTGGTGGTAGTTCGAATATAATGGCATGTGTGACCGTCTAAAATACCGTCGGGGATGAAATCCACAGTTGCTAATATATCATTTAAGCGGCGAAAATATGGCAACGGTATAGATCCGTGAATTGCTCATAAATTGCAAATCAAAGAATTTATTGCCGAAAGTAAAACCGTTTATTTGTAGAATTTACGACAAAACTGTACAGTACAATTGCAATTTACGAGGAAATTTTATTTCTTTCGAATTCTCCGCTTTTCGAGCTGCTTATACTTGGAAGATTTTTTTTTTTTATAACGCGGTAATTTCTCTTTTCAGTTATATTCGAATACAAAGTACGGTTGGAGAAATCTCTGGCCGAGGAAAAGAGTTCGAACGCTGCGATAAAACAAGAGCTGCAACAACGAGCGACGCGCGAGAAGTCGTTGCGCGACAAGGACAGCATAGAGGCGATGCAGAGATTCAATTCGCTACAGCAGACGTATAAGATCCTTCAGTCGGAGCATGAAGATCTCAAAGAAGAGTGCAAGAAGCGGGAGAAATTGGCGTTAGATGAGACCACGAGGCTGGAAACGACGCTGCAGGATCTACGGAGTCAACTGCGACAGTTGCAAAAAGATAAAGAGAAAACTATGGAGAACTTGAAGAATAACTACATGACATTGCTGATTGACCACGAAAAGCTCGAGAAAAAGTACAACCTATCGGCGAGAAGTAACAGTGATAACGAAATGATCATTCTACATCTCAAGAAAGAGGTTTTCCAACTTCAACGTGAGATAAAAGAGCTGCGCGATGGCAAGGTAAAAATTTGAACTATCACTGTGTGAAAAAAATGCTAAAAATCTAAAATCTAAATCTAAATCTAAATCTTTTCTAATAAGTATATATAAAAAATATATACAGTCTGTAAAGTAAGAGCGTGTACGGCATAAATGGCAGTTGGCTTCAAATATCGTCCTAGTTTTTTGTGAGTCGATAGATAGAACCTTTGTTGTGAATGCTTTGTCACAAAAGATTCAGTTGGTGTCGAATTCTTATCTGAGAAACACGTTAACCGCCATGAGTGCCGCATACGCATCG
>QVOB01021425.1:0-22573 GCA_014839585.1 Pseudomyrmex concolor | reverse complement strand
TCTCTCTCTCTCTCTCTCTCTCTCTCTCTTTTATTCTTTCTCTCTCTTCGCTCATTTAGGACAAAGCCATTTGAGACTTCTCGCCGTACATCCACACGCGCCGCGATACTTCCTTCCAGCCTCCTATACAACGTTGGCTAATATTCTCGAGAGAACTTCAGATGGTCGATTTCCGATTTATATTTCCGCGGAACAGCGCTTGTTGAATTACAACGGCGATTGTGTACATGCCCCTTTGGAGAAAATCGCTCCCCGATATTCCGACAATGACGGTCTTTCTCCCGGTATTATTGTAATGTCGGAAACGAACTAAATAAGAGATCTTTTATATTATCACGAACGATTGTATCGGTGCAAGCATTTCTGCGCCGACTACGCAGTTTGGCGACTGATATTACATCAAATTTAAAAACCCAAAAAAACCCAAATTTAAAAACATCAAATTTAAAAATTAAAAAAGTTGATAAAAAGTAGCACTTTAAACAAGTTCTTTGTTCGTTTTGCAGCAAGTTTGTTTGCAAGAAACGGTTATTTCTTCACCGCAATGTTTTGATTTTGCTATCGAAGCGTATATGGAAAACGCCAATTAGAAGATTACTTTTATCATGTAAAAATATAAAAAAATTTTTCAGTTAATTAAATTGTGTGATAATAAAAACAAAAAAGTTGCTAATAACAACGTACAATTTTTATGTGAATTACATAGCTCGTACTTTTAGAATCGCGACCGAATGGAAACACAAGAAGCGTTAAAATAGAAAATTGCGTACTGGAAACTGCGACGTATCTTCGTTGTAACGGAAGCTTGCACAGGATATCGCGTCTGATTCAATCAGATCTGCCTGAGTCGAAGGATCGTAAAAGGCGAAGGGCGATGCCGGCGATAAGATTCGATACGGAGAGAGAACGTGCCGCGATTACATGCGATGCATTTTTTAAGGGAACACCTCGCGCTTTGTAATAAACGTTGACGCGGCGATAAAAGCTCGAATGTTTGACGCGAGAAAATGACACGGACGCAATGTATCGATTTTAAATTCATGATTTTAAGGGTCATGCTCAGCGTTGCAATTTTGTTTGGCCGCAACTACCACGATCCGAGAGTTTTGTGATTCACGCTTGCGCGTACAAGTGATTTAACTAGGCATTAAGTCGACTTAACGAGCTTCTGATGGTACACGTCTTTATCATCGTTGATGGTTGTTCTCAAATTCACAAGGTCACTTTCAGAATCCTCGAAGAATTACAAAAAAGATACTAAAAGAAAGACAAATGATAGACGATAATGATAGACGAATGATAGGCAGTACGTTGAGGGTCTTAGAGGTCAGCGCGACGGAAAATAAGAAGACAGACTTTAGTGTCTGTTACTATCGTGCGTATGCGTGTAAAAAGAATTATTGAATATTTATCTCTGTCCGCAGTCGCAGAAAGAGATGGAGAACAAAGGGTTTTTTCGCGATATCATCTGATGAACTACGAGAAAGTTCAAACGAACAATGTCGCCTGTTGCGTTGATTTTTTTCTTCCTATTGCATCGAACGCTACTCGTCTAGTCGTTTCCATTCCAAGAAAAAGCGAAAAGATTATTTTCCATTTCACCTGAAAAAAACGACGCGGTACAAATACAAAATCGGCTCGATTATTTTTTTCTTCCGATAATAATTGCGCGTGACGTTCATGTCTGCGATTGCGACACCAAAGAATAATTGACTTTTTCGAGGATATCACGATATACGGATGACATTCAATTTTCCTTATATTATATTCTCACGTCAAGAATGCAATCAAAATAATCTTAGACGAACTTTTAGTTCAAAACCTACAAATATCGATTAGCGTTCTGATTTATTATCGGCAAGTTAGCGGGAATTTGGTCGGTTTTATCGCGCCGGTGAAAATTATAATTGTTTCGATAAGAACCTAATGGATGAGCACTACTGCCGATTTATGCTCTTGCGGTTGCTTTGAGGCCTCGCGTATGAAGCCAACTTGCCGGTCGCTTAACGCTAAAAGGCGTTTATATCGACTAACAAAATATAGGATACACACATTATATATACACATATATATTCGCACTTTTTTTTGGCAATTACCTATACGTAAATATTAATGTATTGCTTTATAGGATAAATAGCTCTATTGATGACTTCATAATTACGTTTTGAAACACTGCAATTATTCTATTTATTATTGCTTTTTTCTCTAAAATTATTTTTGTTATAAAAACCATCTTCGAATAATTAATATATCAACAAGAAAATTCTAAATTATTGCTGCAATAATTTAAGTCAATAAAGATTTTTTCTATGAGAGAGAAAATGGAGAAGAAAATTACATTCAAAATAACATTTAAATTAAGAATAACTTTGTATGATTAGTGATATTGTGAAAATTTTTAACCTGTTTCTGATTCAAGATACTATCGCTATTGAACATTTCACAATGAAAAGTAGAGCGTTAATGGTATCAAATAACACACTATTTATTACGTGTCGCTTTGATGCGACATCAGATATCGTGAAATTACACTAATGTCAAAATTAACTCGTTGCACTGATTTATATATACTTTTTCTCTCTTAAAAATAAGCTTCACAATGGAAAATACATACGAACGGTCACGTTTGAAACGAGAAACGTGACGACCGATATGCCGCCACGGCGAGCAAATCAAACGTTTCGTGAAGAAGAGGAACGACAAAGTTCAATCAACGTGTATTCTCGGGACTCTTTGTTTTACGGTGGTAAAGCGCACCAGAAACGTTGAAACTATTTCAATTTCTTTGGATCGAAGTACACCGTTCGACGAATTTGTTCACAAATCTTTGCCGTTGTATAGGAATTCTTCTTCTAAATTACAGAGATAAATTTTGCGCAACAAAAGAATTATTCATACCACAGAAAAGAGACAAGACGGATTAATTTTACAAAAACGATAAAAACATGTGAGCGAGAAATTTTTTCTCACGTTTCCTTGTTCTGTTATTGCAAAACATGATGAAAGATCTCACTATGATTAACAATTTTAATAACAATATCGCAATCGGTAGCGATCGATACCGTTCTCTCGATCCAGTCGAACTCGTATAGCGGGCGCGGTACAACAATGTCTCTCTTGCAATTCGACAATTACCGATTCGAGGCCAGCGTCGAGACCGGCGGCTATACCGCCGTTCGGAAGTTCCTGAATGCCGGCGGTAGTGCCGGCGGTGTTCGTCGTAGTAGTGGTAGTGGTGGTGGTGCCTTGCGAGCTTTGCTGCAGCTGCAAAGTTGTTTCTTTCGAGGGTGCGTCCGAGTAACGGGCGGCGGTTGATGTCGCCGCGCCGTTCTGTGGCCTAGTGGCATCCAGCAGCACCTTCAGCGACGCTATCGCATGTAGCTGCGTCGCCTTCTCGTCCACCTGACCTGAACAGCACCAGAGATGCAAATTAATGTGAGTAGAAGCCGACACGCGCGACGCATTAACAGCTTCTAATTGTGCCAACAGAGTCGACTTTACAGCGTAGATGTACCTATCATCTCGCAAAGCGAGAAAATACACAATCAATAAATACTTTAACTTTTTGTTTTTCTTTTCTATTTGTTTAGATGTTTTTAGAATATATTATTAAAAGACCGCGAGAAGTTTAATAGACGATATATTAGAAGATAATATTGAAGTTTAATATATTTGTACGCAAACGAGATTAATTTTGCTTATATTTACAAATGATGACAAAATTACATATTTGTAGATATTGAAAAGAGATATACTATGCTATATACATGTATATATTTCGATAAAAAGCGCAAGTATACATATATGTACATACATGTTTGCGTATAGTTGGGAATTATGTTAGCAAGTACCGAATTGTTTTGTTGAAAATTGAGCCAGACCTTTGCTATACTATGCGCATTAGCGTACATTGTATCGGAGCGCACGGCGTGTTTGTTGCATCCGCGAGTAAATTTCACGAAACGTTCACGAATTCCGCGCTTCGCCGAGTTTCCGATTGTAATCAGGAAATAAGAAAATGTGTCCGCGTCGTTTTCTCTCCCGACATCCTTTGTTCCGGTTTTATGTCAGGCCGGTCGGAGAGAGCGCGAGACATTTTACCAAATGACGACGCGCGCGCGTTGCGTCATTTGGTAAAATTCTTTCCTTCTTTTATCTTTATCTGCGTCTGCGTTTTCACAACGTTGCTCGGAAAATTTTAGCGTAAACCAGCGAGACAAACGTCAAAATTTCATGCACTGTACATTCTACACTACGTTCTTTTTCTATTCTTTGTATATTCTTCTAATTTCATAATTATTACAAATCTGTTCTAAAAGTGAATACTACACAGAAAACTTACTTCTAGAATCTTCACAACCTTAACAGAGAATAAATTTATTAATTCACTCATTGTCAGACATAATTTGATCTTATCTATATTAGTGGCTTAAATGTCATATTAATTTAATATACTTACTTATATTGTAAGTTATACTTACAATATAAATATGCAATTTTATATCGTGCAAATTCGAAAAGGCAATAAGCTTCAAAGCTTGTTAAGCGATTTCGGCAATAATAATATTTTGCAGGATAAAAATTCACAATCAGTGCATGCGTGGCGTCAATATGCAATTGAATCTTCACAATTTAATTTAATTAAGAACCGACTAATTTCATGCATGTATTTTGTACATTCGACAAACAGATTATTTTCATGATTTTACTAAAAACTTAATGAATATTTAAAATGTATTATTATATACATTGCGTATACGTTATAAGAAAAAGTGTTTGTTTAACATTGATAAGTAAATACGACGGATAAAATACTGCGAATTTGTCATAGTTTAAAGTAAGCGGAATTCATAAAATATAAACACATATTATAGGGAACCGGGGCATTTGCATATACGAGTATAGATGATGCACGTCCGTTTCCGCTTTATATACGATTCGCATTGCACCATGTATACAGATCATGTATAATTTAGGATGTATACGTTCTATAGATAGCGCGTCGGAGGGAGAATTCGAGAACTCGACAGTTTTGTCGCTAAAAGAGATCATCGTTATTTCAACAAGTAGTTGATCAATCGATATTATCTATTTCTCCAAGTGCGAAACTTTTCCGTGATCGCGAAACCTTTTACTCTTCGTTAGCATTTCGTTGACGACCTTCGTTAATAAACAAGAGATGGATTTGCATAGAGCGTATATGCGCGATTAGGAATGTTTAATTCAATCTAAATGATTTTATATGATCAATTAATTATTTACCAAGCATATTTAATTGCCATGATAATAATTGAATAATTAATAGATATACGCGTTAATGAGTCCTCTAATAAACAATAAATTTATATAATTATATATGCGAACGAGTTTAACAAAATATCTTTTTTACTTAATACAGCATGTATGCAATATGAAAAAAATAAAATATTTTTAGTCCGCACGTGCGTACAACACGTCTTGATTTTCTTTCAAAGGAATTCGAACCTTCCCGTAAAAAAAAAAAAAAAAAAAAAAAATAACGATATGATTGTGTTTCAAATAGATAAAACTCTTTGAAAAAGATATATCAATGTTTAAATCGATTATTGTTATCAATTTTACAAAAATAAAAAATAAAAAATACATTCATAATGGTAAAATGCCACGTGTGAGCACACAATGTCATGTCGCAGAAATATTTTTTACAAAGAGAATACTACTACCGAGAAGAATCAAAGGCTATAGCTTGATTCGAAATCGATTGTGATATGATACGATCTAATAGACCGACTCGTGAGCTGTGATCACTGCTGTGTCCGTAATATGAAGTGAGCTTAAAAAGGGTCGGCTAACTCGTCAGTTTATCGTACTTCGTGACAAGGGATCACGGATCTGCGTGCCAATGGCAGCAGTAGGTCAAAGAGAAAAAACTCGTGTTAAGTGGCCTTCATTCTCGAAAGTGGGAACGAGGCGAGAAAAGAAAGGCAAAGAGAAACTTGCGAAGATAGAATGCGATGGTATCGACCCCTTCCTTCCCTGTTCCTAAGAGTTGCTCAGAACGAAACGAAAGACCACAGAAAGAAAATAAGTGGTAAGAGAAAGATAGGTCAGAAAAAATAATTGACAAAAAAACGAGCAAAAAAGGGAGAGAAGAGATAAAAGAAAGGATGCACACAAAATAAAACGGACATGGCAAAGTGTGTCAATCAAACGCAGTATCCCAATCGGACATGACAAAAAAAACTACGGTAAGCTGACGAAAAAAAATTTATACAATCGAAATTTTTCGTTAATGAAAAAAGCCAATGAAAAAGTGTCAAAGATCGAGAAAATTACAAATAATCATTTTTTATTTTAACGCACTTTGCTTTTGAGAAAGACTCGATAACTTGAAAATTGTCATTATAACTTCGAACTGTGTATGTGCATGCATGCGTGTGCACGTGCGCGCGCGCAGAGAGAAAGAGAGAAAAAGAGAAGAGAAAGTTACCTAAATCGAGAATTATTAAATTTCTGAACGCATCAAGCTTCGAGTTGATCAGAGACGAAATCGTCCCTAAGAAGACATGGCACAGCGCAGGTTTCAATAACTCGGGAGATATATAATCTTCCTTTAAATTCAAAATGGTCACGATAGCACGAGGATAACGAATTCCGCTGTCATCCCGGCGTTTAGCAAATTATACAGAAAATTAAATCCGACTTTGAGAGAGCACCATGCGCTTGTCCTTTCATTCATTTCTTGTTATTTCTAGGCTGTGACAGCAGATATCCTCTGAATATTCGTCGGATAAATATAAGAGAATTTTTTTTAAGATTTTATACTCGAATTTTCACAGTTTAGTTTTTTTATAAAATTGCAAAGTTATCGAAAGGCGCACATAATTGTTGTTTTCTTCTATTACTTACAAGATTTTAAAACTTAAAATGTAAAACAAAGCAAACGATTAAAAGAGAAACTTTTTTTCTTACAATTATATTCCCTGCTCTCTTCGTGCATTTAAAAATCGCATCAAGAGACCTTTACCCTTTAAATTTCGTCATTCTGCCTCTCTCTCTCTCTCGTCATTTCAGTACATCATAAGAACTCTCTCGGCCAAATCGATACTTCTTACCATACTTCGTACCATACTTTTTTTGCTAAAAACTTTGACTAAGGTCGATCGATTGTGTTAACTGGGAGGCCTCTTTCGTTGTCGGCCGGTATCGGATACTACCTCGCGTGTAAGCGATTAAGGCGTGGGTGTTACGTAATTCTAATGCAAAACTCAACGTGATTGATTGCTCGCACTCGCGCGCCTTCGGCCAGAAACTACGGAAATACACGGAACCGCCCTACCAGCTCTGACTTTCGGCCGCAAGTTATAATCATGTTATTTTGTACATCAACCGAGAAAAAGAAAAAGAAATACGTATCAAAAAAATTCAAAAAGTAACCTAATTTTATGAATTGTATGTGGTAACATATTAATGTTAAAAGAACTACCCAAGTTTGTTAATATCGAAAATATAGGCTTATACTGACACAAGATCGGCAAGCAACTATCAAGGTTGGATTGTTTTATAAAACCCAACCTGTGTAAAAGAAAAAACAAAGAGAATATATTCTTGTCTATTTAACAATATTTATATACATACTAGGGGTATATTATAGGGGTATATTATAGGTACATATTAGGGGTATATTATAGGAATAGCTTTATAATTATAACACCGTCCAAAACTTCTCAAATTGCAAAGATTCAAATATTTACATCAAAAATAATGTGTAATGATGACGATGTACCTCTTATATGCGTATAATTTGATGATAAATAATATATATGGCTATACACCAACGTAGAGAGAGAAAAAGAGAAAAGAATAATATACCGATTGTAACCAAGCTAAGCTAATAAAGTTCAACAAACAGGTTGATACATCTTTGACCTACTAATATAATTGTTCAACGAGTGCTTTATTATGAACTAGAGTTTCAATAAACTTTATCTTTTCTAAAGGTGTTATACATCGAGAAATCTATAGAAAAAGAAGGCGAATAAAAGTGAGTTTTGCTTTATCGCAACTCTATTGAGATAATAATACAAAAAAACTACAATTCACTTCTATGCTACACGTTTCAAATCAAGTTGAGTTATAAATTAAATTTCATGTATGTACAATATACTTAGTATAAAAAAAAGTAAAATATATATCAGTGTGTTCTCTCTGTTTCTCTTGTACGTAATATAATTTATGCTAATTTTCGCAACTACAAAATTTCTTACGATCAGATATCCCCTCTTGGGCTCTTGATTTATGGTAGAGCTTATAATCTCCGGCGGGACCTACTTAAGCTCCTAGATTAGTTCCTTGTTAATAAAGATTCCGGTGCTCGGAAAAAGAAGTCGGCTATATATTTGAGCCACGTTCATCATCCACTCTTCGTTTATCCATTATTATCATTTAACTGATTGCGAAAGAGTAATTTTGTAAAAAAAAGCAAGTAATAATCCTCTGAACATTACGATAACGCGTTACAAGTTTTTTTTGTGAAAAATAAACGTAAGTAGTTATCGTAAAAAATTTTTATAAACTGCGCCGCACGAAACAATAAGTGAGAGTTTAACATTTTCCTGCGAGATTTTCGCGATAGTCTATTAATTTACAAAATTCATCGTCCATCTTTTTCCAGTTTAATTACGTAGTGTTTTTATTTGTGTGAACCGTTATCTTTGAAAGAGTATCTGTTCAATTTAGTTAAAACGGTGCGGTCTATGTTCACTTACAGAGGTCGATTGGAAACATTCAGCGATTTCAAATCGTACTTGCAAATAGCCGGGAAATAAGAGCGGGGAAAGCTTTTTCTTCTGGCAGAGTTTAAAAAAAAAGAAAGAAAAAGAACTTGTCTCGATCGGGAAGATGGGTATATAGCACTGCACAAACACAGTGGGGTCCGAGTGTGCTGTAGAAACAGCGGGTCCTTGGTCGCCCGTCGTCAGCATTATCTCGAGTGGTGTCTGGATGACGTTAAAGCTTCGGAGTTAAAGGAAGGGAAAAGGAAGGCGAGAGAGGGAGCCCCAAGTGCGGATTCGCTAGTTACGATCGATACGTGGTTTCTAGGTCAGGGTCCCGATACACTCGCCACTCGCCGCCGTCGTTCAGGATGCGCTCAAAACGCGTCCCGCAAATTTATTCCGAGTTAATTGTCAATACTGACAGTAACGTTGTCGTCATCGTGCTGATGAAACGCGCTTTCTTCCTTGTCGTTATTCTTATCCGAGAGAGAGAGAGAAAAAAAAAGAAAAAAAAAAGAGAAAAAGAGAGAAAGAGTGCCATGTCGACAAAACCGCGAGCAGAGTTGGAGATTATACCACAGATCTTCAGAGTAGGTCTAACTTTTCGAAGCGAAAAAGCATAGACTCACTGTTTCCTCCTCGCGAAGACGAGACGTGCGCTTTTGAAATCGCCGTATTGAACATTTCCCACGCCATCAAGATTAATGACATGCTTCCATCGCAAGCCGTTTGCGACGCGCAGCGTCATAAGTAGGTGGATGCAGAAAAAAAACGCCGTGTGTATGCGCGGAATTTTAAATCACTCGCTTTGTTTCCGCGCGTGTGACGACTTTGCTTGTATTTTGCCATTTCAGACAACGTGTATTATGCCAGACTTCGTCTCTTCAATTATAAATTAGAATATATATCCAATGAAAATATTTTTTCTCTTGCTGTTACATTTGACAGTTACGAAATGTACTTCTACTACTAAGCATTCACTAGAATAGTACGTATATACAAAAAAACGAATTACTATCCGGAAATTTTTTAAAGTTTAGGATAAGATCAATGCTAAAGTTTCTGCTACGCAGAAAGAATCAGGCGAATATATACGGGCTTTTATTTCTTTTTCAAACTTCTGGCAGCTTTGAGAAAGATCGATGTTAGAAATTAACATGGACTATACCATCACAACACTCGTCGCTCCGTGCGATATAAGCAAATGTTCTTGGGATGTTGATTTCGCACTTTTTCTTTTCATCTTTTCGCGATGAATACGTCTGAAATTGACATATTACGTGAGGTGACATCGCATTTAAAATTAGAGTTACAATTACTTCTGTGAGTGTGTGCATATGTACGTGTGTGTGTGAGAAACACACGTTATTTTCATCTGAGTTTTTGCGACGATAATGTACTCACAAAAAATAGACGCAAAATATATAATTATGTCGTCGTCACAGAGAGACGGAAAAGATATATCGAGAAGTATTAAACTTACTTGAAATCTGCGACTTAACTCGGCGTAAGAACAAAATTACTCAACATGTAATATTAGAGCTGTACGACTGTTTCCTGGAAAATAGATTGATTATCCCTCTTTTCCAATATCATTTTGTCATATTTCGATTATAGTGCTTGTGCATTTATTGCCGTGTCAGATAAATCGCGCGATGCGAATTCCGCAGTTGTAACGTACAATATTCGCAGCGAACTGTCGCGTACTTATATAAAAAATTGCATGCTCGGTGATGCACGATCTTTGTAACGATATATCTAATTCTCGAATAATTTAATGATAATTACTCCGAAGGCGCTTTTCGTTCCCATCAAAATGACACTTTCACTGAAACTTAAGAAACAAACTTTCCCAATACGCTGCTGCTGAATCCGCGCATTGGAAATCTTTTCTTCCTTTCAGAATCCCTTCGATGCTTCGGGAAATTATCGGGACCGATCTAGCCGGATAATCGTGTGCTTATCCTTAGAAAACGACCTACATTTGCCTCTTTCCACAAAACATAAGCAAAGCGAGTTCGCGCAAACGTAACAGTTTGTTAACCGCTAAATTAAGCATGAAAAACTCAGGATCAACGCGGCTGACGATTTTGATAGAAATCTTAATCCAGAAGCAAACTTGGTAACCTCGTGGGATTGATTTCTGAGCCATATGTAGGTGTGCACATACATATACGAACGGTAAACTGAAGACAGCCACGCAAATGGGTCAGGTCACGCGGCATCGCGAAGAAAAAGGTGACCATCAATTAGAACCTCTTTCGTGCGAACTGTGATTCTCGCCGCCTCCGCGCGTTTTGTCGACAAATCCGAGCTATTCTTATTTTTTAATCTGCTTCTTACACGTACATATGTACAAACGTGAGCGAAAATTATATTTTTTTGTAAATGTTATTAAGATAATTGAAAATTCTAACTTGCTTCTATAAGCACAACTAGCCCCGCTCTACGCTACACATACTATTTTTTCATTTTGCACTTTCTCTCTCTCTCTTTCTCTCTCTCTCTCTCTCTTACAATTGCGCGCGTTTGTCGGATATCTCTAGACATTTTATTTATTCATTTCTATTTGCCGTACTCAAAAATTTGACGCGCTGATTTTGCTAAACCAAGGTAAGTCCTCTCGCTCCTACGAGCGCGCGGCATATATAGAGAAAATTTAAATCGCGGCCAATCCGGTAATATCTCGGTCCGTTTTAGAAAATGGAAACGTTATCGCGTTTTCCGTGCTATTGTTTAATACGCTCTGTGCACGTTTGCGCGTACGGAATATAGCTCGGCGACTGCGCGGCCGCGGCGACGACGCACAACAAAATAACGTTCCCCACGACTTCTCTCCCCCGAACCACTTTCGATCTATAAAATGTATAGGGGCCGCGAACAAGAAAAAAATCACGGGATATGTACAGTCGCGTTTATTTTTCTCTATATTCTGTCGAACCCGAACATAGTGTTTTCTCGCGCGCCATATCGCGCGCACTTAATCTTTCGATGCTCTAATCACGTCAATATATCGCGACTGCGCGTATCTTGTTATCCTTCCGCTTACGTCGATATTGTTCCGTTGATGTCGTTATGAAGTCTCGGTTAGAAATCTCTCTTCGCTCCTATCGCGCCCGCGCGCGTTTGTTCAGTCGCGTCATAACGTAATATATATATATATGCAAATATGTATGTATATACATATCATGTAGATATATGTATATACATATATATTTTTTCTTTTATTTTTTATAGGATTTTTCTTGTAAATAAATAAATAATTATCATCTAATAATTATCATCTAATAAATAATTAACATCTTGAATTTGCAAAGATATTTGAATTAATGTTGCAAAGAGAGAAAACAAGTCGTATATAAGTAAATATTAAGCATTCACGCAAATTTAATAATTTAAGATATAAAAAAAATATGTCTTTTTGAGCGTGCATTCACTTCCTATGCTTTCAATCTTCATCAAATAATTTATTAACGATATAACTATAACTTGCGGCATACGAGTCAGAGCGATCATGCTCGTCATCGATAACTATTTTTGGACGCATATCTCTGAACACAGGGAAAATTTCAACCAATCAAGCTGTAAGTCAATACAAAATTCTTGCACGAGAGGTTTTTATTGAAATGCATAGCACACAGAGAGGGAAGATAGTAGGGACAGAGGAAAGCGAGAGTACCGATAAAGCCTCGCAATTTATCAGGGAGGATGATTTCTTTCTCTTAGAAGATGTTATATCACTTAATCGACAGTCATCCTCTTAAAATTTTATAAAAATCAAGAGATACATGTATACTAAAAAATGTTCTTTACACGCATTATAAATATATATAACATGCAGCGTTCAAGAGCTCACTGTCTGCAATTGATACAACATCCATGCAGATCTATCAACAAACTCAATACTAGCAAGACTATATTACACATATACAGCTGGGTTCGTCATTCATGACAAGTGTTGTCAAATCAATGCGCATCTTTCGAAAATGTGCAGTACACAATCTTTATTTCACGCACATTTTCACAGATGCCATCTTGACTTCAACAATCGTATATATCCTGTATTTAAATTTCTTATCAAATTTCCAAATAATTCATTACATTAAAATTTTGAAATTTCTGATACAGCAGTAGTTTGCTTCTATATTATCTCTATTTTCTATAAGGATATTATAGATATACAATATATACACACACTTTACGAATTTAGAATCGTAGAAAAAAATAAAAATTTTATAAAACTGCGTTTTACTGCGACAGATTCTTAATTGGATTCGATCGGGCGTTTATTAATGTTCGTTTAAAATTCCGTGGAAACTTCATTATCGTCGCTGAACTTTCTACGTGTTCATGTCAGAAAAAAAAAATAAAGTCACGGCCATTTTAATCTTTATGCTGATTAGAATAAATTTCAGTCACTTAAGACGACCAATTTATATATTCTAAAAAAAACAGCTTCAATGTTTTATTACTTTTGAATATATTTTCCGAAACTGTTATTAAAGAAGATATTTTAAAATAAAAAAACTTTTACTGAGCCAGACATAAGATGAATGTTTAATTTCCCGCGTTCTTCCGGGAGGAAGCAAAGTACACATCGTTGTCGTGATGGTGCGAACTTGCCAAATAATACGCCTTACGAGAGACGCAGAAACGTGTCGGGGAGAAGAACATCTAATAAAACTATAGTGGCGTGCTGAATAGAAAAACGAGTCGCAAGCTGCAAAGCGAGAGTGATAGAGTGTGGAGTTGGTATACCGGCGCGGGACTGACCGTCGTGGAGCGGATCGATCGTGTGTATCATAAGCTGCAGCAGGCCGTGCCGGAACTTCGCATGGCTCTCCTTCGATGACGTGTGCGAAGACGGACCCCCGTGGACCTGATCGCAGCTTTGTCCGGCGCTCGTGCCGCCGCCGCCGCCGCCGCCGGCACCGCTGCTGCTGCCACCCCTGCTGCTGCATCCGGCCTCCCCGGGCACCGGTATGCCGCTGCTTCCGCACGCACCCGACACGCCACCCACGCTCGTCTCGCTACTGTTGGTCGCGTTCGGATGCTGCTGGAACACACAACGCCATTTCGGCGTTCAGTGGAAAGCTTTCACCGCGATCGTTATCGCTTATGTGTTCTGCACTTGTTTGTCGTTTATATTACACATTGTGATTCTCTCTACTCTGTCGGGAATTTCTATGTGATGGTGAGAACGAACATGGATTATTCGCCGGAAACTAAAGGAAACTTTTCTCAGAGAGATGTCCATGCAAAGAACATTTGCGACGTTTTTACTCCTCGGCTAATGGAAATAATACAATGTGTACTATATACAGTAGTGCCCCGCGTATTTGCCGCGTGTTTTTCTCGATATCTCTCTGCAAGTCATCCCTACTAATTTCTAAGCACTCGGCCGAGGCTTTCTGCAAAGCACTTCTACAAGTTTGTAGGGATGACTCGCAAAGAGATATCGAGGGAAACATGCGGCAAATACGCGAGGCACTACTGTATATCTACTTACATATGATTTTAATTGAGACAAGAGATGCAAAAGCATGAAAAAATCTAACTAAAGGAGTTATGTGATTATTTTTCAAATGATTTGCGTATGTGTGTTAACTTGAGAGTGATGATTGATTGTGTATTTCTCTTATTACGAGGTCGTTCTCTTATCGATCTCGGTTCGAGACTGATTCACAATATTCACGCGATCGTGCCTCTAATCAGACCCGTTAGCGTCACGATAATGGCCTTCTCTCGGAATATAAATTCACTCGTGTGCACTGGACAGAGAAGACTACCGGGAATTAAAATTCGCGCTCAGTTCCCGCACGGTATCGCGGCCGAGGGAGAGAGAACGTAATTAACATTTTCGGTCTGCACGGGTAACAAACGCCACCGCAATGTTTAAGCATTATGCGGTTGTGTACTTAGACTAAAGTGGTATCCGTTTCAGTTTACTTATTTATACACCAAAGTGCTCTTATTTTATTTCTCAAACGAGTTTCACAAAACTTTTTACTTATACGTATTTACATATATAAACATGGAATATTATTTTCCCTTCTCACGCTCTACAAATTATTTAATAAAAAGAATTATAATTTGGGTTTACTCTCGATGTTCACGAAGGAGATTCAAAAAAAGTACTTATAGTCAACATTACTTACGGCACGTTCCATAGAAGATTTATGTATATATATATAGCGGGATAAAAAAACAATATCTTTTCGCCCTCTGCGGACTGCGTCATTTCCATAGATATTAATTGACACGCACGTAAAAATGATATCGATAATACATATAGTCAAACGGGACAACACAGCAAAGAGATCGAAATCCGCGTGTCTTTATATCCGTCGAGTTCATCAAAATACTATATAGAATATGCTTTTTCCGATGTTTTTTTCTCCCGGGAACGTGACGTATATCAACTTTTCTGACGGCTACGGAATGACGACAACGAAGTAAATCCGAGGGATGCATGTCGTTCCGCGTGTGCGCATTAGTGAATCGTGTTCCAACAATAACTTGTATGGCGTACAGCGAAATAATATTAGTCGCGGAACGACATTGTGCCAGTTGCGATCGTTGCATGTCGCAACTTGTAAACGCGGAATGTCTGTCACGAACATTGCGATATGTTAAATACCGTAAAGAAGTTATATGCTTTACTAACACTTGTAGCAACACTTGGCAAAAAATCAAATTACGACATATCGGTAAGATGTGTCTTTAGAAGAAACACATTTTAAGGAAAGATCTTTCTTCACAATCTATAATGCATTTTTTAATTTATATTTATTCTTATATCTGTATTTGCATGCGCAAAAATGGAAGCGGAAATAGTTGACCGAATTGACACCTGAGAAAAAAAAGAAAAAGTTTTTCAGTGTATAATTTGATATGATCAACTAAATAAAACTGACATATAACTCGCAATATCCTGCGAGACGAAGATGTTAGCAAAGATTGTGTTAAGCGATAATAACGTTACAGACATGTCCTGTGTGACCAGAATATATTGTGTGATTTTGACGCCGCTCTACGAAAATCTCATAATACATAATCGAATCGAGCGGTCTCGCTATAACCTGAAACACGATAATCTTATTTTGAACGCCTATTTTGACATCAAATGTAGAACAATCATGCGGGATTTTAACGCGACAGATGTGAAGCAACGAGGTGTGACGTTTGTTTTTCAGACATTAAAAATAAAAATAACAACGCGTGCACGTGTAAAGTATATAATATTTATTACAGCTGTCTGTCTTACGTATTGTGCGCGGTTTGTATTTTAAGCTACAATTGACATCCTTATCTGCGGCGCGCGAAGTTTCTGCTCCGTGGGATGTAGAAACGGACCGCTTTTCTAGGTAGTCAAGGATACGTGTGTGGGCTTCATACCATCAATGGCATATCGACACATATATATCTGTCTCGATGATGCCGTGAATGTGAGATAGATGTACACGAGTCTCTAAAGTGCGCAAAGACCAGGCGAGTCTTCGCAATACACATCAAAATTTCACTTCAAGCTGTGCTACGAGGATACAAAGTTTCTCTCGTTGTCACTCCCTTGTCGGAGTAATGAACTTTCTAATTACCGGAGGCATCTGCGCAGCCCGATTTGAATTTCGAGACGATAAAAGCGTGTAACCGCAGGAATTATAGCGAAATAGTCGCAGATCAGCGCGCAACAACTTTCCGAGATTACTGTTCAAATATATTTAAGGAAAGAGTTACAATTACCGCGTATCTACAATATTATGAAATTTTATAACCAAAATGTGTGTGTCATTTCTCACTTGTGACAATGCCCGTGCGAGTTTTATCGATAAAAAGTGTTTACGCACTCACACGAAAAGGAAGTTAAACGGCATATATATTGTTGTGCGATGTATATTGTTATGTTAAGATAATGATAAATTTTTATTTTTTTTGTTGGTGAAAAATATCTTATACGGGTATTTGTTGCAATCATTTTACATATTTGTAATAAATGATTGCTCATACTTATCACGCTGAGAAATCAATTAAACTGATGATGATTTTGTTAATATTAATAATAAAAAAGTAAAATTATAACACAATATTAATATAATATAAACGCACGTAACAAAGTGATTGCGCATAAATTATCTTCACTCCTATTTTTTAACTTATGCGGCGCAAAAATTCAATACGGCGCAAATATCGAAATTAATCTATTCGTATATTTAAATAAAACGTATATTTTGTGTGTGTGCGTGCGTGCGCACACGCGTGTATATCATGGATCAAACTCTTATAGTATCTACTTGAATAATTCGCAGCTCAGCAATATTATTTTGATTATGATAATAACCAAAAATAACTTTGCTGCTCATTAGCCGTTTGCTTTTTATTCCTAACTTAAAAAGATAAGATTACAATTTGCTGCGCGCAAATTATCGTTCTCACGGGAAAAGGAATTAATAAGCATAAATGTTTGTGTACGTACAGTTACAGCGTATGTGTGCTGCTATCTGACAAATTATTTAATAGTCTTGCGGGACGAAACACGCGAAGAACTTTTCGCTTACTTTCGCAATTAAACATCGCGATTTTTTTTTTTTTTTCAAAATAATGTTTGTCCGATGGGAGTAACGTGCGTGTAATCGCAATTCAAAATCATGGAAACACGTTAAGAAGATATTCTATACGAAAGCATGCGCGCCGTAATTCAACAATGTTCAAGCTTCAATATATCTCGGTTTACTTAGTTATCGCAATTCGGATACATCATCGATATAGAATTGTTTCGAGATCCGAGATATTTGATTGACGTCATACAGAGTTTCTATCGAAAAAGACCGTACCATCTGCGTGCTGATTTTGTAACTTCTTCTACTTCTTCTTTTTGCGAAGTATACTCAAAGGAAACTTGAGCCGACTTATCAAGTATTTTATCGGACTTGAGAAAGATTTGTCGATTTCTGAAACTTTCTATCTGTACTTCTCTCTCTGTCGATTCGCTTACATTTTTCATCAATTTCAGAACTTTGCGCGTCTCTTGCGCGTTACGATCCGCAACAACTCTCTCTCTCTCATTCCCGTATACTGCGTGAAGATCGTATTTCTTACAAAGTGTCCTTTTTGCAATTTTCGACATGATAAAAGAACTTGAGGGACGAAGAAGGTTTTGCGTACATACAAAATAAAGGAAAATTTCATTCTTGGATTTTTCGCTGATTGTCTCCGCAGCGATAATTTGCTCTCATTCTTCAACATTTTATGATCAAGTAGGCCGAAAAGAAGTCCTATGTGCGGTAATATCGAGTCGAATGACGAAAAAGAAGTGCAGACGCAGCATACAAAAAGATATCTGAAGAAATCTTCAGGAATCTCTGTCGAAAAATTGCGGCGTGGCTCCTCTTTTTCACAACATATCATACAACTTCATTTTCAACGATATGTACGTATCCGTGTATTCAAAGGATATTTTTCATGTATCAAATATGTATCTTGTCAAATTGTAAAATTTGTAAATAAATAAAAATAAATAAATAAAAATAAATAAATAAAAAGTAAATAAATAAAAATAAATAAATGTTAGCGTTTCTATATCGCGTAACTCGGAGCTGTACGCTATTCGTTTTACGTTCGCTTCATTTAATAGTAATTTAATATTTAAGTACATTATAAATATGCATATAATAAATTATATACTTTATATGAACAAAAATTTGAATACTTTTGATACGCGCGTGAGAAAGATATATTATAAAATATTCAATATTCAAAAATACTGATGCGCTAATAAAAATTATACTGTCTATGTAAGAGTGTCCAACATCAAACGTTAAATAAGCCGACTAACTCGATCGCGCAAAGCCTGACAAATGCAAAGCTCGCTCGAATGTCACTTAACTGGAAGCGCAAACTCGCGGTCGATTCGCCGAATAAAGATCCATCTATTGCAGCAATCGGTGTGTGGCATTTCATGTCAAAAAAGTAACGAATCATGACGACGAATTTTTCTAGCATTTCTCAGAAGTTATGAATGCATTTTCAGAAAGATGGGACGCGCTTTGTTTTCTTTCTCGCTCTTCGTCGTCAAATCCTTTTCGTGTCGAAAATATCCGACTTGCGCAAAAATCGATGCAAGAGCAAGATTAGAAGACTTTTGTCCGTAAACGTAACGTTTCGAATAAACAGGGAACGAATGGACTTTTGTCACGGAAACGGATGATTTCCAGTAATACAGGAAAGTAATAAATAGTCCGAAAATACATAAAACACACTCTTGCGCACTGTCGCAAAATTACAGGAAATTGCGTATAATATTATTACTCATGTCGTGGTTAAATGCACGCGCGATAATTAGTGCCCAGTTTCATTTGAAACATTATATATCGAACGGAAAAAGTTTCAAAATGTCACATGACACGTAAGTTAACAAAGAATAGTTGCATCGAAAATTGTATGAGGGACTGTGTGTCGCCCCCCCGTTCCCATTTTCCGACTGAATATTGTCATCACTGAAAGGAGTGTGCTTTATGACAGATTGCCGGCTGTTACAACGTGCTTGGTGCTCGCGTGTTAAGCCGAGCGCACACGGAGGTATAAGCAGCTTACGTGAACTCGCGGTAAATGTATGCGAGTTAGTTTAACGCTTACATGTTAAGTTTCTCTCTCGTGTAGGCGATCACGATTTCACGAGCCGTGTGCTTTTTTTGTTGATATCGAAGAAATTATCAAAACGCTCTCTCTCGGGTAATATATCGCGAAATTATTCAACTTTTCGTGACCTTATTCGATTATGTATTCCGTAGGCCGCGGTATCTTCGATTGATAATTTGTAATCACTTTAAAAATAACTAAAACTGCAGAGAGCATTATCGCTGCTGAACATGTATATTTCTCACTCTCTCACATGTACACATATATGTTTCGGAATGAAGAAAAACTGGCGCACGTGAAAAGAAATGCACGATGTCGAGGACAATTTGTTTGTATCCGGCGTATTTATTTTGAGAAATGTCACAGCTTTCCTCTTTTACACGATACTCTTTCGGAGTTTCTTTTAACTGAGAGAAAATTGCATTCATATCTGTTAGCTTGCCAACGTCGCGTTTAATTTGGCCAATGAATTAAAAGTCCGTGATATCGCACCGAACTAGAAATATAATATCTTAATTTTAATTATGCAAGAAATGCACTGCATATACGTAACAATATATTGGAAGATATCTATCATTATTTTGTGATAAGTAAGTAGTTAAAAAAAATAAGATAAGAGATTAAAAATTATGCATACGACTTGTTTGCAAAATTAAATCTGTTAAAATTATCTACATAAAAAAATAAGATAAATTTTTGTGTAGATATAATAGATGTCAATATGACATATTACAAGCACGAGTATAGTTCCTTACAAATATTTTTGTTTTAAAAAATAAACAACTACATACAGTATTACGTCACAAATATATCAGTAACATGCATAAGTTTAGTAAAATATATAAAAAAATATGTGACGGGTATGTAAATTTTAATTAGATTTTTACAAGTCATCACTTAAAGTAGCACATACAAGATTAATTTGAGAGCAAAACATACGAAATTAAAAACATACATTTTAATCAAATCTGCTTTTGAATATTTTGCAATAATAATGCTCTTTGAATACTTATTAGAAGACGAAAGCTAACAATTAACATATCGCATTTTTGTAACAAAATATTTGAAAATTAATAAAACAAGTTTTATTATCCTAGTAAATAACATATAACATATAACATTTGCGCGCGCAGAATCACAATTTAAAATTCTATTCTGCGTCACATATTATGCTTGAAGCGATTTAAATCTAGAATGTCAATGGCGACAACGTCTCACAGAATTAGAAATGTCACACGAAATTCTATTTCTGCTGCGATACACATAGTCGACACATATGAAAAATCTTTAACGCAAAAGTTGTGCGTTAAAGGTTTTGTTATACACTATACTTATTATTTCACCTTAGTCAGAACAAACGATATACAATAATAATCTATAATGAAAATTTTTAATGAGGAATTCAGCGCACGTGTCAGAAAATAAATGATTAATAAAATTATATATACATAACTGAATAATGAGATTTCCTGCACATGTAACATATTAAAGCTCCCAATATTAGCTCTTTAATCTTCAAGTTAGCCTAGATAGCAAGGTTAAAGAATTCATTTGCATACTCAATGTTTCACATTGAGTATGGGACGAGAGCCTTTTATTTGACCAAAAATATTTTTCAAGCTCAAAGATTTCGAGTTTGTTTATTATAACACTCTTAATTGTTTTACATAAACACACACACACACACAATAATAACCGATGATTATTGCAAAAGCAGCAGATATATAAACAGTTTGAAGAAAACTACCCCGCAGAAGAGAGAAATTCTCTGTGTCAAAATAATAATAGTTATAGTAAATAATAATAGTAAAACTGCAGTAAAAGCAAACATGTAAAGAAATATATGTGTAATAACATAATTTTGAAATAATATATGCGAACAAAAATACATAAAATAAAAAGCATGTAAAATTGCGCATTCTAATGAAGTTTGCGTCAACGACAAATATAGAAAAGTAACAAGCGCAATGATACATGTCGTGGCGATGTAATCCGTAAATATCGTGTCAATTGCAAAGAGGTACTCAAATTGGGGGAAGTTTACGGCAACTACAGTTGCTCTAGCGTGCGAAACTAGCTGGAGTCTCGTCGAAGTCTTTCACTTCGAATTGGTTATCCCAGACCAGTCAATACAATTGAAATTACCTAACTTTTACTCCCAATCTAGTTGCACACCCATGTAAAATTATTTTGCGCAAGCTTTCTCGAACGATGTTCTGAATAATAGACAATTGCAAGCATGCATATGCGCACACGCGCGCACACACACACAAATATATTTCTGACAAATTCTATCTAACAGCAACACTTCGTACATTATTTTTCTAAAATCACAAACTTTTATACTGTGTGTTGCTTTCTTCATATGCACTTATATAAAACATTGGCCTAATATCTCCAAAGGCGGAAAAGTCCAAGGTAAAATAATTTCATGTTTCTTTATCTCTCACTCTGACACAGGAAGTTTCATTTTAAAAAAACGGCCGATGCCGTACTAACGACGATGCGCGCACGTAAAAAGAAAAAGATCGATCACGCGAAAGATTGCAAGAGATTTCCGCCGATTGGCCTGACAATTTAATTATCCGAGCGATTGGATTTTTCTCGCTGTTCAAAAGTAAACTATTTCGTACTATACGAGGAGGCAAAGAAATACCGTTGTACTCTTTTATGACTCAAAGTAGATGATTCTTTGAGTTGCAAAAATCGCGATTCCTCGAGTCGCTGCTGTGAAAATCATCACTCAATAAGCCGTGGCGCATCGTCGTTGGTTTTATCACAAAAGCAAGACGAGATTATCGCGCGATTATATAGACAGTTAGATTGATATTCACGCGCATCTGACTGTCATTCCACGTCTCCATCTTGTTTCAATCGGACTGGCTAACTGGTTTGACAAGCTGTCACCGACCATGTTGAAACAATCTCGCTGATTGTTCATTGAAATTCAGCGCGCCAAGTTATTTTTGAAAATTGTGCAATACCATGCGATCTTCGGTTCAATGCTAACTGATAAGTTAGCATTGAACGTGGTAAGTTAAACATTTTATCGATTAAACACAGCCAAAATTGCACATCTAAATTATTATGTACATACACACATATACGAGGGCGGTCCGATAAGTACTTAGCCTCACTGCCCGATGGTGTCAGTATCGCAAGAGAGATTACTATCGTGTAGT